>JANAVB010028820.1:14360580-14568080 GCA_029216955.1 Iris pallida
ATCTCATGAAAAGATCCATATAGTACCAATCCGTGTGACCAACGTGACAGTATCAAGTAAAGTAATTTAAAGTAGGAAAATAATTCTAAACAGGATATGAAATGATCAGAGAATGTACTCGCCAGATAACTGAAAGTCCGAAGAGGGTGTACTGCCTGAGGAGAGGTGTCTGTCTCCTAATCAGAGCAACACAAGTTACAACATGTCTAAAATAATGAAATAGACTGCTACAATGCATCTACATGATGTTTGGGGGTCAATCTAGGCTAAAGTCAACCTTTGGTCAACTCTAGTCAACCCTAGAAGTCAAACTAGGTCAACTAAGTCAAACCTAAGTCAAACGAGTCTCACTAGGCCTAACTAGTCTATTCTAGCAAGCCCATATCAAATCTAGACTATACAAGTCAACTACACATGTAACTGGCATTCAAACCCATACCCATAGGCTATGAGTCCTAGGCTATAGGCTATATTACCTATATACCCACCCACATATCACATATACACGTATCAACATGTATATCACATATAGCTTTACCTTACACATTGGAATTCCCATTACACCCTACACTATCATTTACACATTCACATTAGGTTAGACATTTAGATACATACCTATAGATATACGTACACATATAGCTATATATATTATATATACATAGAGAGGGGGTGACATAACATGGCAATGTGGGTGCATAGGGCTGCAAATGAGCCAAGCCGTTCGCGAGCTACTCGAAGCTCGGCTCGATAAAAGCTCGTTTGAGCTCGGTTCGTTTACAAAACAAGCTGAGCTCAAGCTTCATTTTCGAGCTCGTTTAATAAACAAGCCAAGCTCAAGCTTAGAAGTACTCGGCTCGTTTGAGCTTGCGAGCTGGCTCGTTTATGAGCTTGCGAGCTGGCTCGTTTAGAAGCTCGTTTAGGAGCTTGCTTAGAAGCTCATTTGTTCTTATTGAATTCTAATTTTATATATATTTTTGCATTATATATTTATATGTCCTTAATAATTAATATTAAGGAAGTTTTTAATTAAAAATTTATAATTAAATTATTAATTAATATTACAAGTACTTGAATTCAAACCTAACTAAATTGAAATCGAGCTCGTTGAGCTTGAAATCAAGCTTAATGAGTTTGAAATAAAGTTGAACGAGCTTGAAATCAAGCTTAACAAGCTTGATTTTGAGCTTATCAAGCTTGTTTATCAAGCTTGAATCAAGCTTTTTTTATCAAACCAAGCTCGAGCTCAAACCAAGCCAAGCTCAAGCTTAATATAAACAAGCTCGAGCCAAGCTCAAGCTCTAAAATAAAAAATTTATCAAGCTCGAGCTCGAGCTCGATTAATTCTAGTCAAGCCAAGCTCAAGCTTGCCAAAGCTTGGCTCGGCTTGGCTCGTTTGCAGCCCTATGGGTGCATATATAATAGTGTGTGTATATGTGTAGTGTTGTGAGGGTGTGGCATGGTACATGGGTTATAGGCTATTGTATTTTAGTTTATATGAGATTGTGTGTGTGTAGGAGATGTGATAGGGTGTTGATTGTGTTTAGGCTTGTGTAGTATGACAGGAAGTAGGATTGTGTGTGTGTGTGAATAAGTCACATGTGACAGGGGTTTTAAAGAAGGTGGTGTGTGTGTGTCTATTTGTGTACAAGCAATGAGGCATGTGCCAATACCTTGGTATCCCCCAATCCATTACCTTACCTATACCCATCTATATATAAGCCATGTGTATATTTCTAAATATGAAATCCTCTATTCCCTTATACACCTTAGTCCTACATATGTAGGGTATGCTTTCCCTATATTCAAACCTATCCATTGCCATCCAATCACTAGCAACCACCATACTAATTGCCAAGTCTACTGACCAATGCCAAACCATGCCTAGCCAGGCCTTGGCAGGGCCAAACAGAGCTAGGCCTTCCATCTAGCAAGCCAAGGCAAAGTCAGGCCAAGACAAGGCAAAACATTGCTCCTGGACTGCTACTGCTGATGGAAAACATGTATCAATGCTCAAAACAGTGAGCCAACAACAAAACAGGTCCAGACCATTCAATGGCCAGACCCCTACCTGCTATCCAGTCACTCAAGACTCCCTACTGCTATGCCTAACCCTCACTCCTTACTATACATACACGAAATCTATACATAACATACATATAGACATACATATATAAATTCAGATATATATAACTCTACCTATATATATCTAAACCTATGAACTAGAACAAATTGAAAACTGACACACACAAATAGACATTCAAACCCAATGATTTCAGTCTAGGATCTCAGTTTTTGATATTAAAGTAAAACTCAGTATTTAAAGTCCAACTTATTCTCAGTTTACAAACCAATCTCAGTTTTACTCTAAACTCAGATTTCTGTATAAACCATTCTCAGTTTTCAAATCCAGTATCCCAAGTATCAATTCACAGTCCAATCAACCCACATTTCATTTCTACATGTTCCATTTAAATCTCAGTATATGTTATTAATTGAATTCAAAACAAATACCTCTAAACATTGAATATCATAATCAAAATTATACCCAATTCGAAATATCAGTTCATATCACCAATCCAACTGATTTCGAAAATCCCTATTCTTGTTAACATCAAACCAATCATGAATCAATCTTGATAGTGAACTAAAACATGTGTAAATGAATTTATCATGGCAAATTAATCATTAACTAACAGTAAAATATACAATTTTAAACTAAGGATTCATGAGTATCAGTGAACTTCACAGTTCACTGTTAACTCCTAAATTTTGAAACCCAAATCAATTTGAAAATCCAAACTAATTCGAAACAGAGGTAAGCAATTATATACTCGTGTCAGAGGGGTTGTTCTCGTGTCCAAAATCTGGACACGAACGTGTCCTAACAGAAAGAACACACACAGACACTAACGTGCAGGCAGCCTCGTGCACGTGTGTGAGTCGGGCTAGGACACGACACACGACACGAGACACCACGTGGTCGTGTCTAGGGGTTCGCCAGGTATAGGGCTTCGTGTCTGACACCCTGACACACGACCAAACCGTGTCCAGAAGCGACACGAACCCCGTGTCAGTGAGCCCTGTGCGCGTGTAACAGTGTAGTGAAAAATCCGTGCACTCACGATTTCTCACTCGACACGACACGACTTGACACGAATCTTTGGGGCAGCCTTGTCAGACATTGCCCCTACCCCCGTGTCAAGTTTTACGTGTCCATGTGTCCTGTGTCGAGAGAAAATGAGCCCGTGATGCAGGACACGGCCTACGGGCCCATGCTGCGTGTCCACGCGCAAAAAATAGGACACAAACGGACACAAAACACTCGGACACCTTCACAAATATTGACACACACATCAAGATCTACAAATCCATATAATTATATTTCAAAAATACGAAAATTTATTCCTATGTGGCATTTCTACAAACACCTAGTATACCTATCATGATACGTGTCCGATACGGACACGAAATGGACACAAATTGTGTCCAAATTTCGGGGACATCTAGGAAACCCTAAAACCTAACCTTATATGCAAAAAAATCAGGAAAAACTATGAGTTTAGATAATTTACCTATTGAGTATCAAAACTCAAGAAAAGCTTCAAAGAGGGGATTCCAAATGGCAACTCCAAATCTCCAAATTACATGCAAACTGAGGTGCTCCTCCAAAATCAGTATATAAACATAAATTAGATCCTATTGCAAAAGACTAGGACTAAAAAGGAGCTAAAATGAATTAATTAGGAATTTCTAAGGTTGGGGATTTACCTCCTTCTAAACTTGAGATCTATTTCCAAGAGAGGCTAACCCTAAATGAAGGAGGCATTAAATAGGGGTGGAAATCCCTAGGTTGGCTGCCATAGGTGGGCTAGGATTGGTCTTGGGCTTAATTCATGGGCCTATGGCTTAAACACTAGGCTTTAAATTGCTAAGTCATAAGTCATTGACTTAAGTCACTAGTCATGGACTAATTTCACTTAAGTAATCCTTCCTACCTTAAAACTAATTCCTAATGACTAAGAGTAGGTTAACTAGAGTTAGACTAGGGTCACCAACTAGGGTTAGTTCTAGGTTAGCCTACAAGTCTCAACTAGTCATGACTAACACAACACATAGCAATATTTAATTAATATTAAAATCACACAAATTCCTATAAATCATAATAAATTCAAATAAATCCTAAAATGCCCAAAATATCCTCTAGGCTAAAATGTACTAGTCAAACATCATAATCATATGGCTAGGCTCTAAGGTTACACTAGTCAAACACCAAAATCATAAGCCATAACTTAAAATAGTTTTAAATGATTAAAAAAACACCAAAAATCATATTATCATTTAAATATCATAATTAAATAAATTAAAATACAAAATTTTAAAATTACCCTCATTTTAGAAACTGGGTGTTACACTAAAGAACGCCCGCTGGGTCAGGTTACGCCGCGCTAAAGAATGCTCGCTGGGTCAGGTTGCGCCGCGCTAAAGAACGCGCACAATTGAATGGCACGGCACCAAGTTGCGTGCGCGCGCACACTGCTCTTCTTTCCCAACCAGCATAAAAATGCCTTAGTTGAACCCATGAACTAAAATGGCCGTAACTTGCTCAAAACAAGTCCGAATTGAGACTTTCAAGGATCTAAACTATATAAAACGAGATTTCCTACAACCTGGGATGACTGGTTTTAGGAAATACCAAGCTTTAATAGATCAAAACCAAAAAAAATAAGAAAAGATTAAAACTTAGATCTACAAAAATCCATCCATCAAAATCGAAAATGCCAAGTTCTAAAGAGGCTTATAATCAAGTGGAGAAGAGAATAGAAAAATAAAATAGAAGATCCATCATGAAGTAAGATTGCACTTGCCTAGGATTTCTTTGGTGGGTGGGAGGAGTAATGGAGAAGAAGAAGAAGTAAATGAAGAAGAGTAATGAAGAGAGAGAAATAAGTTGACTTATATAGCAACCCCTCTCATCTCAACCCAAAATAAACCAAACCAAGCCAAGCCAAGTCATATTGAACTAAGTTGAACCAAATCAAGTCAAGATTAAACCAAGGCTAAGCTAAGCAAGATAAGTCAAAACACGGGCCACCTGACAATTGTCAGAAATCTATATACATATCCTAAAAAATACGTATAACGGGAAACGGGAGTGACAGTGCCGCAGTGGCACAACATCTGAACGAGATTCAAGGTATCATCAATCAGCTGTCTGCGATGAAGATGGTGATTGATGATGAGCTTCAGGCCCTACTGCTCTTGAGTTCTCTGCCGGAATACTGGGAGACGTTGGTGGTATCGGTAAGCAACTCCATGCCTGATGGAGTTGTATGATGGATGCAGTCAAAAGTAGCTTGTTGAATGAGGAGGTCCGGCACAAGCAAGTGGAATCATCGCAGGAGTCCGCTCTGGTGACTTCCTACGGGAAGGAAAGACCCAATTTACAGGCAAAAACATGGAAGAGTTCTCAAAATCTTGCGATTGTGGACTGCAAAGAGGGATGCTATCACTGTGGCGAAAGGGGTCATATCAAGAGGAACTGTATGAAGCTCAAAGCTGAGAAGGCAAAAGACAAGGACGATCAGGAGGATCTCACAGAAATGGGAGATGTCATCATTGCAACAACCGATGCAGAGGAACCTTGTAGCATGTGTCATGA
The DNA here is from genome assembly GCA_029216955.1 of Iris pallida. Taxonomy (NCBI): domain Eukaryota; kingdom Viridiplantae; phylum Streptophyta; class Magnoliopsida; order Asparagales; family Iridaceae; genus Iris; species Iris pallida. The sequence goes on from JANAVB010028820.1 coordinate 14,366,240, forward strand.
CGGCGACTAGGTCATAGACACGGGGGCGTCGTATCATGCCACCCCACATTGGAGGATCTTCACGTTATACCGCGGCGGTAGGTTTAGACGTGTGAAGATGGGCGACAAGGAAACAGCTGCAGTTGTAGGCATCGGTAATGTGCACTTGACAACGGAGCTCGGCGAGAAGCTCGTTCTCAAGGGTGTGCGACATGTACCAAGTTTGCGCTACAACTTGGTTTCGGTAGGGAGGTTGGAAGATGATGGCTGTCGCAGTCTGTTTGGGGACAAATATTGGATGCTTGTGAAGGGTTCCCAACAGCTGGCTCGGGGAGATTTGTGTTGTGGATGTACAGGCTCAAGTCGCTGAGCTGTATAGGTAGGCCACATACACCGGATGGAGGCTCGAAGGGTGCTCGAAAGGAGGTGGTTCTGTAGAAGCATGGAATTTCACAACCAGAAAGCCCATGCGCCAGACACTACATGCGCTAGAACTCAGACGAAGAACTTCACAGCAAAGTCAATAAGTATAGACATTTGAAGAAGGACTTTTCATTTTATATATAAAAGTCTATTACATGTCTAGAAAAGGTTGTACAAAGGAGAATTTCTACAAAGAAAGAGCCTAAGTCTACAGCCAGCGGCCATCATGCACCTTCAGATAAGCGCAGCGGCCACCATGCGTCTCCAGATAGGCGCAGCATCACTATGCGCCACCAGTGAGGCGCAGCAGATATCATGCGCCTCCATCCAGGCGCATCCCATCATCTCTTCAGTACCTCAGTTATGTGCATCCCTTCAGCCAAATTCTTCCAGCCAGGCTCACCTGGCCGAGCAGAGCCCAGTTATGTGCCGCTCTTCCAACCAGGCTCGCCCAATAAATGCTTCGACACAAAGCATTTAACCCTCTGGCTGGAACCAAGGAAGAGAAGAGCACCGCAAATGCTGTGGCCAGGGGAGGCTTCGAAAGAGCCTCCAAAGCCGAAGGAAGACCGTGATCGAAACCACGGCTAAAGGAGCAGCTTTCGACACGATCAAAGTGGGGAAACCCCACTTTGCAGGAAGAGAGAGCCTTGTACCGCCATTCCGATCTACGGCTCTTCCGGAATAACGGAGACGAGGCTCGAACATCCCTATCTTTGGATGCAACAGGCACCTTCCGCCTGCCTCAGAAGCCCTCGACTCCGTCTTTTGGATGTAACAGTCACCTTCAAGTGTATCAAAGACAACACAGCGTCTCATCTTCACCCTCGGGAGCACTTCGTCAGCAGAATGCACCCGTATGTTCAAGTTCATATTGGAAGTACGTGAGGGAATGAGAAGCAAATCTTCTCTCTATGCCACTATTTATAGGCCGGGCAGATCAAACCCACGCGCCAAGTGGATGGCCCTCCGAATTCCGTACAATGAATTTACATTAAATGGATGAACCGGACGCCTCGAATTCAGCCAAACAGCTATTTATAGCACTCGAAGAGCGAGACAGCCGCATCATTAAAAGACATATCCGATGCGCCAGCCAGACAGCGCATCACACGGACGCGCCCTTCGGCGTCAGGCGCATCATACAGACGCGCCCTACAGTACTCGGCGCATTATAGAGGATGCGCCCCCACACATCTTCATACCGAGTGGAACGCCAACCGACGCGCCCACTCAGCTGTCCATCGAACGTCACCAACATTAAATGCTGAACTGACAGAGTTGGCAGCACGCCTCCCAAAGTCTGAATAGTTGACAGCTTTATTCAGAAAACGAAGCGTCGGCAACGTCAGCATCATCATGACTCTATTTCGACGGCTACTGCCACGTGGCCACCCACATGCGCCTCTACGACCATGCGTCCACACCCGCATGCGCCTCTACGGCCATGCGTCCAAACCAGCATGCGCCTCAAAAGCCATACGCCTCAGACCCTTCACTGATATACAGAGAAGAGTCTCCAGTTGAAGTTTTGCATGCGCCTCAAAAGCCATGCGCCCCAGACTGATCTCTGATCCCGAAAGACAGAAGGAAAGTCGCCTGCATGCGCCTCAAAAGCCATGCGCCCCAGACTGATCTCTGATCCCGAAAGACAGAAAGAAAGTCGCCTGCATGCGCCTCAAAAGCCATGTGCCCCAAATGGTTTGTAACTCCTAAAGGTTATGAGCCGCAGCCTCCTCCTGCGCCCAATCCAAGGCACAGCCCACCAGATCACTCCTCTCCACCAAATCCGAGATCTTCGAACCATGAGTCGACGACACGTGTCTTTTGACTCAACTCGTCCAAGATTTCAGCAACGGAAAGATCTTCCCCCTGCTACGTGCCGGCTCACAACAGCAGTATGAAGAGTTCTCCCCCTCGATCAGGGCGCAGCATCCATGCGCCTCCATCAGCAACCTCCACGTGGCGTTCCCACACCGGCACATCCTACATGCGCGTATGAGCAGCCAGCCTGCAAAACTATAAATAGAAGGATCATCCCCTTCACACAAGAACACAGAGACTCAGAACATAAGACTCACAGAGAATCCACAACAGAGAATCACCGGAGAGGCAGTTCTAGACACTCAACGTCTTCCTCCTCTCGGCAAGCTCCAGCACCCAGAGTAATCAACACCTTCAGAGAACCGAAAACCGCCGTCAGCCGGTCAACGGAGTCAACGCATTACCACTCGCTCCATTGGCACTAAGGACCCAGCTTAAACAAAAGTGTACTCCTAGGACTACATCTAAGTCCTATATTGTATCACAGTTCTGTTTGTATTAAGATTTCAATCAAAACAATTTTAATGGCAAACAAGCTGGCGACTCTGCTGGGGACCTCTTTCTCCTCTACCGAGAAAGTCGTGTCACAGGCCGACGACGTGAAGGTGGGCTCCTCCCACAAGACGCTGGTAGTGCGCCTCAATCAACAGGCGTACGAGGAGTTTATTTCTGAAGGAAGTGCGAGTCCTTCGAAGCGGCTGTCGAAGCCGAAGAAGACCCGCGCAGTCTGGGTGCGCAAAGTCGACGCCTCGGGCACCACCGTTGAAGGGGATGCGCCCGTCCAGCCTTTCCTTCCTGCTGACGTCCTCAGCAGTCAAGGTGCGCCCGCTGATGCAGCGCATCTCTCGGGGAAGCGTGCGGCTGACCACGTTCCCCAGCCATCTTCCTCTCAGGCGAGGAAGATATGTCGACGGAGCAGGGGCGCAGCCAATGCCCCGTGCATTACTTCTGATGCGCCACAACGAGCCTCTGTCTTCGACAGACTCACTCGCTGTAACGGCGAGGAGAATTTGGATGCTGAGTACTATGCGCCCCAGCGGGCTGGTACGAAGAAATCCAAGGCGGCACGGGCCACGCGCCACAAACGTGCTATGCCAGCAGCCGGCCAAAGGCACGCGCTTACAATCACGCGCGCTGCCGATGGCAAGCTGTACAAGGTTGACTCAAGTGCTCCCGCACCGACAACGAGTCGACCTTCAAAGTCCTCATCTCACTTGGGCGTATTCACTGCGTGCACAACCAAGCCGAGAGAGGCAAACTCAGTGGTCTTGAACTCCCGCGCCTCCTCTGGTTGTACGTTTGAGGTCCGTTCAAGTCACTTCAAATGCTGTGGTTCCCCCACTACTGATCGTGATGCCTGCTTGGTATTAGATCAGGGGGTGCAGCACTCACCCGACCACCCTGGCGCTTGGCCCTGCCATGCGCCTGAGAGGGGTGTGAGGGTAGCACTCTCCTCCAACGACTTGCGCAACGTGACCACTCACAAGCGCCGGTCAGGAGAGTTGACCAACAAGCACGATGCACCTCTCACGGGGCACACTTGTGCAGTGGTCACCATCAACTGCTGTTGCAAGACGGCAGTACCGCCAAAGCAGTCGGTCTTCCAACGGCTACAATCATCGACACCCCTCCGACATCGCCTTGGGACGAAGGTGTCAGCAGAAGAGGAACTAAAGATTGCGTCATGCAACGTGATCTCCAATTCCTCATCTGTCCGGAAGACGACTGCCAATTCCTCGTCTTCATCCAAAAGCTAGCCGAGGAAAACCAAGGCAGCTGTCACGACCTCTGGAGTGTTCGAAGGCACTCGGTCGAGGAAGAAGTCCTTGGAGTAAGCTGGGGATAGCGAGACCCTTGTCGAGCCTCCTTCCGAAGACGAAGATGTCCAAAGCACAGCTGCGGCGGATCTTCATCAAGGCGAAGATGACCTCCCTGAAGCCCCTCAAAATGACAATGTCCTCCAGGACACCGCCAGGGGTAGTGCTGGAAACGAAGAGGCCCTTCAAGACAGAGCTGAGGGCAGTCAGGCCCTTGCAGATGCGCCTGTCGAAGACGAATTCCTGAATGTGGCTGGGGGTGGCCAAACACCAGGAGAAGTGACTCCCCCACATGAGAGCGAGGCTGAGAGCGAAGCCTCAACTAATCCATCCACATCCGGCCGTGTCATGACAGTATACATGACCGGGGGTGATCTTGAGACTGATGCGCCGCCACAGGACATTGTCCAGCCTATAGACTCGCTAGAGGGAGGACTCAAAACCCTCTCTGCCTCAATGCAAGCACTGACTCAAGCAGTATTTGAGATGCGGTCGGCCTTGATCAGGACACCTTCGAATGGTCCCGACCCAGGAGCCAATGGAGAGTCGAGCGTGCCCCTCCAACGGACACCCTCAGACACAGAAGCACCCCGGACGTCGGAACCCTCAAACGCTCCACTCCAGGTGGTACCTCCTTCCCCGGCTCTTAGCTCCACGGAGGATGTGGTCGAAATGATCAAAGATCTGCGGGAGCGCTTTGAGTCCAAGAACAGGCAGGAGGAGCGCCAGAAGATGGGCATTCCCCAGCCTTATCCCCTTGAGTGGAACAAGGTGGTTTATCCCCCAAAGTATAAACCACAAATACTCACGCCGTATGACGGGAAGGACTCTCCACGACGGTACCTGACGTACTTCCAGTTGCAGACAGGGCATCTTCCGAAGGAGGACGCGCTCCTCACCAGCATCTTTATTGGGGCCCTGAAAGGGGTGGCGTATGACTGGTACTGCAGCCTCCCCGATAATTCCATATCGTCCTTCGACGACCTGACACGCCTCTTCCTCGACCGCTTCTACGACGGTGGAAAGGACATGACGATGGCGTCTCTCATTGAGATACGCCAGAAAGATAAGGAAACGGTTCGGGCATTCATCGAACGCTTCCGTCAGGCCTGCTTCAGGCTACCTCCAGGCATGCCAGAACATGCGCTTCTCTCCGCTTGCAGTATGAACATGCTGCCTGCAGTAAAGCTCTGGCTTAACTCTACTCCCCCTCCCGACTGGAGCTCCCTAATCATTGAAGCTGAAGCTGCAGAGAAGAAGGCGGCCAATGCACGTCTTCTGGGTGTTAGCTTCCCCGCCTTTGACGATAAGGGAAAAAGTCCGCAACCAACAACTCCGGACGAGAAACAAAGGGAAAACAGGCATTGACTGTTAATGCCTCGAAGGGCGCATCTGCGCCTACTCAAAAGCCTCCACTGGCACCAAGACCCAAGGAGGTTTATTCATTCAATGATGACGACACCCTGCAACTCTTTGAGATACTGAAGCAGGGTGACAAGATCAAGCTTCCGGACCCGAAGCGGCCTGATGAAGTCGGGAAAGTGGACAACCCGAGGTACTGTCACTACCATCGGTTTGTCGGACACCCGACTAAGGACTGCTACGTCGTCAAAAATTACATTCAGCGCATGATCAATGCGGATGTAATCTCCGTCGACTACGAAGAGAAGACGGTGTCAGCTAATGTGGTGTCACTTCAGTTCGGCACCTTGCCGCCGACTACCACACAAGATGGCGTCGTCCCCATCCCTAAGGCGACAATGGAGGTGGTGAATTTGCCACCCACCCGTGACAATGTGAGTGGACTTGTCCCACTCACCACATCTCGAGGAGAGGTCCTCTGGGTTCACCCCGACCTCGTCTCCGAGGTAACTCAACCGGAGGTACGCCCTACCTCCAAAGCAAAAGGCAGGAAGATCAAGTCTTGCCGTACGGTCTCTTCTTCAACGGAAGAGGCGCTTCCTGTGCAGACGCGTGCACAACAGAACTCCCAGCCCGGTGAAGCTGCCGCCGAAGTGGTGCCTCCTGGCACCATCCCTGAGGAGGGTTCATCCAAGCCCTCAGCAGCCAATAAACAAAAGCAAGTGGAGGCCCGTTTCGACAGACCTCTGCGGAAAGAAAATGCTTCGGGGCTAGCCAAGCCCCACAATTTTGACATTCTGGCACAACTGGCCAGTACTCCTGCACGCTTGTCTTTGTTCGAGCTCCTGCGTCTCTCCAAGGACTCCCGAGAAGCTCTTTGCGAAGCTTTGAAGGATGCCGAATCCTTTCTCAGTCAGGTCAAGCAGCCTGAAGACCTCCCAACTACTTGTGCACACTGTCATTGTGCGGATGAAGTTATCCCAAACATAACCTTCACCCAACAAGACATGCTGCTCAAGCATCACCGATATAACCGACCGTTGTATTACACAGGGTACATCGGTTCGGTAAAGGTGAGCAGGATTCAGATCGATCCGGGGTCTTCCCTAAGCATCATTCCAAAGACGCTGCTATCAAAGCTGGGAATCCCAATGTACCGGCTAGCGCCCTCCAATACGACCATCAGCGGCTTCAACGCCAGCAAGAGCGAGCCACTGGGCAAGATCCGGCTGAAGTGTCACATCGGCAGCCTCAAAACTGAGGTGACTTGTTATGTGGTGGATGCCGAGGTCAACTACAACATCTTACTCGGACGACCATGGTTACATGAGTATATGGTGGTGCCCTCGACGCTCCACCAATGCATGAAATATGTATCCACCAACGGCGTCATCCGGACAGAGTTTGCGGATATCGATCCCTTCAAAGGGATTGAGGCCTACTTCACCGATTCCGACTTGTACAAGCCACTTGACGAGGAGGAAGCCAACGACGCCGATGATGAAGCAGAGACGACAACAGAGCCGGACTTGGAACCCGAAGCGACTCCTGACGCCCCCTTGAAAATCCGTCTGAAAGGGAGACTACCCCAGAAGGTGCCTCCAATGAGCACCAAGCTATCAGGAAAAGCGCCAGCTCGCGAAGCCCCCCTGAAGATACGCCTCAAGGGGAAGCCACCACAAACAGCGGCTCCCCTAGTGGTAAAATTACAAGGGAAGGCGCCACTCATCGAAGGCGCAACCGAGGCACCCCTCAAGGTGCGTCTTAAAGGCAAGCCGCCGCAGTCATCCAAGATGCCGGAGAGGGCTCACATAACCCTCTCAGACCCCAAAGTCAGAGCGGTGGAGGACTCTCCTGATCCGGCCCCAGTGCTTACAGACGAGGAGCTTGGCGAATATATCTCTGCTGATGTAGACGCACCCTCCTTCGACAATATAATCCCACGGGATAAAATCTCGTACTTTATCAATAATAGAGTGTCTTTCAATTATTCTTGTCTTCCACACTGGAATGCCATGTATACATTAGACAACGCTCTACGGTCGTTGCAAACACAAGTAACGATCGTCTACCATAATCAAATAGTCCCGTCTCAAGGAGTCTTCATAGTCCCTCCACGAAGCCGAGACGAAGGCACCATCATCTCGGGCAAAATCGAGCGTCGTCGGAACCTCCCGTCGATCGAGCCCGAACCTGATACCGGCAGAGTACAAGTCTATCGATACACGGATGCGGCTAAGCACATCATCCAAAAGATGGGCTACGACCTGAAAAGCAATAAAGGCCTAAACTACGGCAAGGGTCGGCATCTCCCTGTCCGGCTTTCGATGCCCAATGGAAAGCCACAGGATTACTATAATCGGACTCGACGGGGGTTAGGCTATGTCACGCCGCCATCAACTCCAGAGAGTTCAGACGCAGAAGACATAGAACATTCCCACTCATCAGAAGCATCGACGTGGGACTCCGATACCAGTATCGGATCAGTCTTCAGGAAAGTGCTGTCAGCTAACATGACATCGGCACAACCTCAGAAAGATGAAGGCGAAGACCAACCGCCGGAACCCTTCGAAGAGGAACCCTGGGCTCAACGCCTAGGAGAACAATGGGAGTCTCGTTTTGAGTTACGAGAACCTCCCACCGAAGACGAAGTCGAGCAAATCGACCTCGGGGATGGATCTTCTTCTAAACCCATCTTTATCAGCAAAAGCTTGGAAGGAGAAGACCGAGAATCTTTAGTCCAACTCGCTAAGGAGTATATCGACGTCTTCGCCTGGAGCTACGAAGACATGCCGGGTCTCGATCCACAGATCGCGATGCATAGGTTGAACATCTTACCAGATGCCAAACCTATCAAACAACAACAGCGACGCTTCCGCCCGGACATCATGAACGCCATCGATCAGGAGGTGGACAAACTCTTGACCAGTGGCTTCATTCGCGAGGAACAACACCCGGACTGGGTAGCCAACGTCGTCCCTGTCACCAAGAAGAACGGGAAGATACGAGTCTGTATCGACTTCAGGGATCTCAACTCTGCTTGCCCGAAGGATGAATTCCCGCTCCCAATCACCGATGTAATGATCGACAACACATGTGGCTTTGAACGCATGTCCTTCATGGACGGGTATTCAGGCTACAATCAAATCAAGATGTTCCCCGATGACGCAAAACACACGTCATTCAGGACTCCAAAGGATGTTTTCTGCTACACAGTAATGCCCTTCGGCTTGAAGAACGCCGGTGCAACATACCAGCGAGCTATGAGCACCATCTTCCGTCAACATCTTCGCAAGACAGTTGAGTGCTATGTTGACGACATCGCAGTCAAGAGCCGCCTCAAAAGAGATCACCTACAGGACCTAAAGACGGTCTTCGATCTCATGCGGGCACATCAACTCAAAATGAACCCCGCTAAATCCTTCCTGGGGGTTTCTAGCGGCAAATTCTTGGGCTTTGTCATCACGACAAAAGGCATTCATGTCGATCCCGAGAAGACTAAAGCCATCCTTAACATGGACCCTCCGAAGAACCTTCGAGAACTTCGGGGCTTACAGGGACGTTTGGCATACATCCGGAGGTTCATAGCAAACCTCTCCGGTAAATGTCAACCCTTTACTCAGCTCATGAAGAAGGGAGTCTCTTATGTCTGGACAGAGGAGTGCCAAAAGGCTTTCGACGACATCAAGGCTTACTTAACAAGCCCGCCAGTCCTAGTGGCACCTGTCGCCGGCAAACCATTCCTCCTCTACGTCCGTGCCATGGATCATTCCCTCGGCGCTTTGCTGGCTCAAAACAGCGATGCAGGCTACGAGCAAGCAATCTACTACCTCAGTCGAACACTCATCGGGGCCGAACACCGGTACAACCCTGTTGAAAAGGAGTGCTTGGCTTTGGTGTTTGCCATTCAGAAGACTCGTCATTACGTCTCGGGCCAGACAATTCACGTCATCTCCCGAGTCAATCCGCTCAGAGTTTTCATGACGAAGCCAGGGTCATTAAACTCCCGGCTGGCTACATGGGCGATCCTACTAACGCCATACAACATGGTATTTGTCCCGCAGAAGGCAGTCAAGGGTCAGGTTCTGGCTGACTTTTTAGCTGCACACCCCATCCCAGAATCTTCAAAACTCTATGAAGACATCCCGGATGAAGTCCAAGAATCAAACGTCACTGAAGGAAGCCCCGTTTGGCGGATGTTCTTCGATGGCGCTTCAAGAACGGGCCCCAACGGCCAAATCATCGCAGGAGTGGGGGTAGTCTTAGTCTCCCCCGATCAGCTGGTCATCCAGCGCGCATACTCCCTTTCGAAGCCGTGCTCCAACAATGTTGCTGAGTACAATGCACTCGTCATAGGACTCCAGCTAGCACAACAGCTGGGGGTGGATCATCTGGAAGCCTACGGCGACTCGAAACTCGTCGTAAACCAGATTCGGGGGCAATACGAGGTTCGCCATGAAGATTTGATCCCTTACCATGAAGTTGTATTGAACATCATTTCAACCTTCACTGGGTTCTTCATCGAACATGTACCCCGCCTACAAAACTTGGAGGCTGACGCTCCAGCTGGCCTCGCAGCCTCATTGGCCGCGCCCCTTGGGACTCAACACTATGTCACGGTAACTGGCCGAGACTTGATTTGTCCCAGAAACAACCTATGTTTGCAAATAGCTCACGCCATGCCGACAAATACTGGGGTTAATGTCCGAGACTGGAGGTTCCCGTTCATCGACTTCGCTGTCTACGGAATCCTTCCAGAGGACCCGAAGGAAGCCGTCTCAGTCAGGAGACGCTCTCTTCGATTCTACTACGATACAGCCACTAAAACGCTGTACCGACGCTCCTTCGACGGGCTTCTCCTTCGATGCCTGTCTAACGAAGAAGCGGCCGAAGCTCTTCGAGAAGCTCATGACGGAACTTGCGGAGCTCACCAACCAGGGCCTAAGTTGCAAGATCGACTGCGACGTATGGGCTACTACTGGCCAACCATGGTTGCCGACGCAGTGGAATATGCTAAGAAGTGCCATGCATGCCAACTTCATGCAGACTTCATACATACACCATCTGAACCTCTACATCCTACAGTCGCCTCCTGGCCATTCGAAGCCTGGGGCATGGACATTGTAGGGCCAATCACCCCTCCTTCATCGAGAGGACATTGCTTCATCCTGGCCATCACCTATTACTTCTCCAAATGGGCGGAAACAGTCCCACTAGCAGAAGTAAAAAGCTCCAGGGTGGTCAGCTTTATCAAACACCATGTCATTTACCGTTTCGGGGAACCCCGGCGAATCATCCATGACAATGGTCCTCAGTTTATCAGCCACATTTTCAGCAGGTTCTGTGACAAGAATCGCATTCAAAACGTGGCCTCAACCGCCTACAATCCGGCAGCAAACGGATTGGCCGAGGCATTCAACAAAACTATCGTCAGGCTACTCAAAAAAGTCGTGTCATCCAATAAACGCGACTGGAACGAAAAGCTTGGCGAATGCCTTTGGGCCTACCGCACAACGGTACGGACCCCAACAGGCAACACTCCATTCTCCCTGGTCTACGGGAGCGAAGCAGTACTGCCTCTCGAGATACAGATACCTTCGCTCCGCGTGGCAATCACAAACGATCTCACAGAAGAAGACAATCAACGTCGTCGTCTGCGGGAATTGGAGACACTTGACGAAAAGTGTCTCCTAGCTCAACAACGCATCGAACTTTACCAAGCCCGTATATCACAGGCTTTCAACAAGAAGGTCAAGCAAAGAACTTTCCAAGTTGGCGACCTGGTTTTAGCAGTCAGAAGGCCAATGGTGTTAACTCATAAGACACCAGGGAAGTTTGAGCCCAAATGGGAAGGACCCTTCATCATTGAGACGGTATACTCAAACGGTGCTTACCGGCTCGCCAAACCCAATGGAGACTTGTTCATGATGCCCATCAACGGCAAGTTCCTAAAGAAGTACTACTCTTGACATCCTCCAAGACATGTATTTCCCCAAACAACCTCTTTTCACAAAATCAATCGCTTCCGGAACCCAGCTGTTCCGTGGCATTCATCCGTAGAAAGATAACCACGTCCATATTACCTCTGAGTTGTCTCTCTACATCCTACAAAGCGGAACCTTACACTTCGTGAGCTTACGCTATCCTACATGTTTACCACGTCCACATTACCTCTGAGTAAACATCCCGTACAAACAACTCCTACGTTGTCGTACATTGATCGCAGAACTTCCACGTCCACATTACCTCTGAGTTGTTCAGCGTATCCCCCAGGATCATTCCTACCACGTCCATAAACACCTCTGAGTAGGAAGATTCTATCATTTGAACCTAATGATTGCCATGTCCACATTACCTCTGAGCAAACATGTTGGTTCCTTTATACTTATTATCTGTACCTAAAAACCAAGGTGCGTAAAAGATAATAGGTCCACATAAATCATCAAGTTCATGAAATCAAAAATGAACACATCAAAGAGATAGTGTATTTCTTTATTTTTTAAAAGGAGTACAGAAATACGCTATTTCCCCAGCAAGAGTTGCAAAAAAAACACATAAAAAAGAAGAGAAGCTACAATCCCCGATCCTCTCCAGGGTGGGATGAGAGTTCTCTGACTCGACGTCTCAGGTCGGCAGTGCGAGTTTCCACAGTCGCCTGGACTCGCAGCTCGGCTTCTTGACGCATTAACCCGACAGCCTCAGCGGAAGTTTTACTCTCATACTTCTCATCAAGCTGTCGTCGCTGCTGAGCCAAAGCAAGGGTCCGCTGAGTAAGAGTCGTTTCCTCCTGCTTGAATGCCACATGTTCAGCCAGGACACGCTCAGCCTCTAGTTGAAGTTGGGCCCGCTGGTCTTCAAGACGGCGCATCTGAGCATCAACCTCTGCGATGTTAGCATCCACCGCAGCCCACTTCTCCGTCGTCTTCTTCATAGATTGAGACAGCTGCTCCGCCGCAGCCTCAGTCCCAGCCACTTCACGCTCCCAACTGCTCACCTCGGCTCGATGGGAAGCCTCGATCTCAGCCATCGACTTTCCTATCTCTGCATCTATCAAGACCGAGAGGTCATTTCGTTGGATGCGCTGCAGTTCTGCGAGCCGCTCGTCCAGCTCCATCACCGAAACCTCCAGAATTTTGGCTATATGGTCATGGCCCTGGTGAATGCGGATCAGCTCGATACAAGGCATTGCCAAAGCTTTTGCCGCCGCAAAGCTCCCCTTGGCATCTACCACTGCAGATACACCTTTCTCCAGCATTTTGTACACTCCCTCGACGAGGAATTTCACATACCCGTCGGCTTCCGCCAGCACCTGCGGCGTCATAACAGGAGTTGAGGGAGCTACTACAGTTTGCGGACCGAAGGAAGATCCGCCGACCTCGATCTGAGAGGTTTGAATCTCGACAGCAATAGGCTCTTCATCAACAGGGCCCAGACTGCTAGCCCGAGGAGCCGAAGGAACAGAAGGAGCCGGCGCATGCGTCGTGATAGTACCCCAAGTAGAAGGAGCAACAGAGGGTTCCACACCCTTACCCTTCTCAAGCCCGGAGAAATCACCGACGTCAACGGCTACTTCTACCCCCGACATTCTATCAGCATCAGCTACCTCTCCCGGCAAAACGGGGAGATCGACATCTATCTCCTGGCCAGCCCCAGGAGACAAGACCGGCAGAAGGGTCTCACTCTTCTCAAATCCCTCTACAGGGACAAAATCTGTCGCTACCGCCTGATCGGTAGCCATCTCTATGTCCATGGTTGAAGCCAAGGTAGGATTCGGCAATGATTCAGCCGACCTCCCTTCATCATGACCAGGAGGGGAATCAACCCTCTCCTCTATCCTCACCGCTTCTGCTGCCCCCGCAACGGACCCTTGCAACGCTGGAGGGACGTCACTAGAAGGTGACGAACTCCAATCCACTTCATCATCAGGATGCCTCGAGTCTGTAGGACCCTCAGCGTCCAAGGCCTCCACGGCAGATGGTACTATCCCAGAAGTTGTTGCGACTTCAAAGTCAGGAGATACTAAAACCTCCGCGGGAACATCTTCGGGACCCTCCTCCACAGGAGACATCATCGTTGGTGGAATGTGCTCCTCAGAAGAGCCTGCCACCTCCTTCGGCTTACTGGTGCCCGATTTCGAAGCACGAGACTTCTTCTTCAATCCCTACAAGAAGAAGAGCATAAGTTGCCATAATGACATAAAAAAAAAAAAACTGTAATTATGAAGCACTCCTTACCTCAGCGGGAGCTAAGCCCGTTGGCGTTACAAGTGGCGTTTCCGTAATCTTCGGGGTCGACGTCCTTCTCGACCTTTTTGGTACAGAAGAACCAGCTTCTGTGTCAGCCCGTCTTTTCCCGACAGACGGGTCTCTCTCTGGTGCCACAGCAGCAGCCCGATACCCCGCTAATTCTGGCGGACGATATGACCGAGCTGCCACCAACATATTCGTGGTTGCTTCCAACTGGGTTCCAATGATGAAACTAGTCTCCCTGTCATAACCAGGAGACATAGTATTCATAGTGCAATACAGCTTGGCGGCCGGATATAAGATCGGCGGCCGAGGATTGCGAACTGGTGTGGTAACTTAACGCTAGTACATCCAGCGTTATAATACTGCCAGCCCCGGGCTCCATCCAGCAAACTCCCGATGAAGCCTAGACTGCTACTGGGATTCCGCAGCATTAGCTGAGTGTAGCCAAATTGACGAGCAAATTGGCTTGGCAAGTACGGTTCCAGATAACACCTGTTCTGATTACGGTAGACCAGATGCGAAGACCGGATACTCTGCAACCAACGAAAACTCCATTTCGACAAAGTAACCGCATCCTCGCCAGAATCAACCAAATCCTGGTCGGCCTCAAAATTCTTGAAGATCGGGCCAACCTTCACGATTTCCCACCCCTGAAGGAAGGACAAAACCCTCCTACAAACGGGGACGCCAGTGTAAGACCACTTCCTCTTGTAGAAGCGGCGAATGAAGGCATCTCCTTCAACATGGCCCTCCTCAGGACCAAGACTCATCACATTCGGATGATGTAAGATCAGCCACCCCATAAGATAATGGAAAGGCAGCTCGGCCCGAGAAAAGTTATCATTATTACCTTTCTCGTGGATCACATCATCAGCAAAAGACCTCAAACCGCGCAGCAGGTTGCACACCATCGCGGGGAGGAGAGCCAGAGGTCGTCCAAAGGCCAACTTCACTGCAGGCAAAATAAGATTCCGATGTACCCTCTCAACAGCACCGGATCCCTCTGCAAATATGCAATCCCGGAGCCATATCATCAAGAAGGCCGTCAACACTGCCTTAGATGACATCCGGTGCCCGCAGTGCCAGAAACAGCTGTACGTGTTCTTGCCGCTCTCATTTGAATGTGGGGTCCTCTCGTCCAGTCGGGTTATTTCAGAACTCACTTCCGCGGGTGTCAAGCCCTGCGGAGTCGCAAACCGGATCCTCGAAGGATCCGCCAAATCCTGTCTAAAAACATAGTCCCTCCAAGCAGTCACGTGAGGTTGGGTCTTACCCTTGTCCCTCCGGTGCATCAGATAATGATGGCTCGTCACCTCCTTGAAAACGGCCATCATCTCCTGGTCCTTATCTTCCAAGACCTGGATCTCTTCATTCGATGGGAAATATTCCTCGTACGGTTCCGAGCCCCAAGGAAGCTTGGACACTTCGTACATCTCATGATGGGCCAATCCCATCTCCCCCACTGGAGTAAAGAAGCTGCCAGTCTGGGCGTTGAAAAGCTCCAACAGCGCAAGGAACATCGGCTTATTGAGGTCCACGCCTGCCTGCGTGGCCCGAATGGCGGCAGTCAGCCCTATCTCTTTAAGCTCAACTTTGAACCTGGAAAGCACCCAGGAGGTCAACTCGTCCCACTTTGGGATGTAGTGACACCAACCTTCGACTCTAAAACCAGCTGTCGGATACGTGACCTTCGACGTCAGCATCCGATTTGCAAAAGTCGGGGCACTGAAGGGAAACGTGTCATTTGGGACTTCACTATAGATGCTCCCGGGACGCAAAGCTCGGTAACTGAACGAAGAACCAGTTCGTGAAGCGGTCAAGGTGTCTCGCTGGTTCGAGGTGGTGTCAATCGAAAGGGAGCCCCCCAAGGCACCTCCTTGAGAAGGAGTAAGTTCCCAACCCATCCTTCTCTTCGAAGCTAGACGATAAAAGCCTGCCAATGGCAACTGGCGGTCAACCTGCCGCATGTATAACATCATGCCCTTAGCAGCGAAGAACCAGTCTTCTCTGATCTTCAATATCTTCGCCTCGGAAGAGACTAATCGGTCGCCAAACAGAAACGCAGGCTTTAAGAAGGTCACACCTTCAGAATCAGCAGACTTCAGTTTACCGCTCTCCATCATACTCTGGAGGAAAAGCGGCAACTGGACCTGGATTTGTAGCATCCTCTCACGAGGTTGGTCCTGAAGGATAGCATCCTTTGCAGGGTTGATCACCGCCTCATCAAAATCAACTCCCATCTGGCAAAGAGAAGCGTCCAGAAGGACCTCATTCAACAAAGGGATCGTCATCGACACTGGCACAACAAAAGTGGAAGTCAGGCAAAAAGACAAAATATGTCAAGCAGACTGGCGCATTGCCAGGGTATGAACCCATACGCATCTGCTTCGACGCATCATCAGGGCATAGGCCCATGCGCGTCAGCATGTCTCGGCGCATCATCAGGGCGTAAGCCCATGCGCGTTGGCATTGGAGCGTCGGTGCATTATCAGAGCGTGAGCCCATGCGCGTCAGCAAAGGCTTCGGCGCATCTTCAGGGAATAAAACCCATGTGCGTCAGCCATTAAAACCACGGTGCATGATAAAGGTATAAACCTATGCACGTCGGCAGGACAGAACCTCGGCGTATCATCAAAGACCAAAGTCTATACGCGTCGGCAGTTAGGGCACAGGGCCCAAAGCAGAGACGAAACCCACCTGTCACCTCAGGACGAACGTCGGCAAGAGGCGCAAGAGTGATAGGTACATCCTCATCAACAGACTCCTTCGCTTTCTCCTTCCCCTTGCCGGCAGCGCCGCGAGGAGTCTTGGGAGCCATTCTCTCGAAGAAGGAGAAGTTAGGGTTTTGAAGAAGAAACTCTAAAGAAGCAGAGGCACAGAGAAGAAGAACCCTTTCTCTCTCCGACTCTTACCTATTTATAGGGCATGGTCGCACGCGTAAACAGATGACGTGTGATCTCAGCCGTCGCCTCGGGTTCTGTGCAAGGATAGCAGCAAATAAGACCAAAAGATCATCATTAATCTTTTCGGTTACCGAGGCACCATCATCATTAACTGAGAAGAGCATGCGCCCGAACAGGCATGCGCCCAGAAATCATGCGCCCTGACCTCCATGCTTCTTATTCAAAGTATTCCAAAACTTATTCAAAAGTTTTGAAAACTTTGAAGGTGGTCTTGTAGAAGCATGGAATTTTACAACCAGAAAGCCCATGCGCCAGACACTACATACGCTAGAACTCAGACGAAGAACTTCACAGCAAAGTCAATAAGTATAGACATTTGAAGAAGGACTTTTCATTTTATATATAAAAGTCTATTACATGTCTAGAAAAGGTTGTACAAAGGAGAATTTCTACAAAGAAAGAGCCTAAGTCTACAGCCAGCGGCCATCATGTGCCTTCAGATAAGCGCAGCGGCCACCATGCGTCTCCAGATAGGCGCAGCATCACTATGCGCCACTAGTGAGGTGCAGCAGATACCATGTGCCTCCATCCAGGCGCATCCCATCATCTCTTCAGCACCTCAGTTATGTGCATCCCTTCAGCCAAATTCTTCCAGCCAGGCTCACCTGGCCGAGCAGAGCCCAGTTATGTGCCGCTCTTCCAACCAGGCTCGCCCGATAAATGCTTCGACACAAAGCATTTAACCCTCTGGCTGGAACCAAGGAAGAGAAGAGCACCGCAAATGCTGTGGCCAGGGGAGGCTTCGAAAGAGCCTCCAAAGTCGAAGGAAGACCGTGATCGAAACCACGGCTAAAGGAGCAGCTTTCGACACGATCAAAGTGGGGAAACCCCACTTTGCAGGAAGAGAGAGCCTTGCACCGCCATTCCGATCTACGGCTCTTTCGGAATAACGGAGACGAGGCTCGAGCATCCCTATCTTTGGATGCAACAGGCACATTTCGCCTGCCTCAGAAGCCCTCGACTCCGTCTTTTGGATGTAACAGTCACCTTCAAGTGTATCAAAGACAACACAACGTCTCATCTTCACCCTCGGGAGCACTTCGTCAGCAGAATGCACCCGTATGTTCAAGTTCATATTGGAAGTACGTGAGGGAATGAGAAGCAAATCTTCTCTCCATGCCACTATTTATAGGCCGGACAGATCAAACCCACGCGCCAAGTGGATGGCCCTCCGAATTCCGTGCAATGAATTTACATTAAATGGATGAACCGGACGCCTCGAATTCAGCCAAACAGCTATTTATAGCACTCGAAGAGCGAGACAGCCGCATCATTAAAAGACATGTCCGATGCGCCAGCCAGACAGCGCATCACACGGACGCGCCCTTCGGCGTCAGGCGCATCATACAGACGCGCCCTACAGTACTCGGCGCATTATAGAGGATGCGCCCCCACACATCTCCATACCGAGTGGAACGCCAATCGACGCGCCCACTCAGCTGTCCATCGAACGTCACCAACATTAAATGCTGAACTGACAGAGTTGGCAGCACGCCTCCCAAAGTCTGAACAGTTGACAGCTTTATTCAGAAAACGAAGCGTCGGCAACGTCAACATCATCATGACTCTATTCCGACGGCTACTGCCACGTGGCCACCCGCATGCGCCTCTACGACCATGCGTCCACACCCGCATGCGCCTCTACGGCCATGCGTCCAAACCAGCATGTGCCTCAAAAGCCATGCGCCTCAGACCCTTCACTGATATACAGAGAAGAGTCTCCAGTTGAAGTTTTGCATGCGCCTCAAAAGCCATGCGCCCCAGACTGATCTCTGATCCCGAAAGACAGAAGAAAAGTCGCCTGCATGTGCCTCAAAAGCCATGCGCCCCAGACTGATCTCTGATCCCGAAAGACAGAAGGAAAGTCGCCTGCATGCGCCTCAAAAGCCATGCGCCCCAAATGGTTTGTAACTCCTAAAGGTTATGAGCCGCAGCCTCCTCCTGCGCCCAATCCAAGGCACAGCCCACCAGATCACTCCTCTCCACCAAATCCGAGATCTTCGAACCATGAGTCGACGACACGTGTCTTTTGACTCAACTCGTCCAAGATTTCAGCAACGGAAAGATCTTCCCCCTGCTACGTGCCGGCTCACAACAGCAGTATGAAGAGTTCTCCCCCTCGATCAGGGCACAGCATCCATGCGCCTCCATCAGCAACCTCCACGTGGCGTTCCCACACCGGCGTATCCTACATGCGCGCATGAGCAGCCAGCCTGCAAAACTATAAATAGAAGGATCATCCCCTTCACACAAGAACACAGAGACTCAGAACATAAGACTCACAGAGAATCCACAACAGAGAATCACCGGAGAGGCAGTTCTAGACACTCAACATCTTCCTCCTCTCGGCAAGCTCCAGCACCCAGAGTAATCAACACCTTCAGAGAACCGATAACCGCCGTCAGCCGGTCAACGGAGTCAACGCATTACCACTCGCTCCATTGGCACTAAGGACCCAGCTTAAACAAAAGTGTACTCCTAAGACTACATCTAAGTCCTATATTGTATCACTGTTCTGTTTGTATTAAGATTTCAATCAAAACAATTTTAATGGCAAACAGGTTCGTCGAGAACTTGCTGAGGAGGGGCTTCTAGGTGCTTTGAGGGATACGAAGGATTCGGTTCGTCGAGACAAAGCGATGGATGGTGGTGAGTAAAAGATTGAGGGTCAGTCTATCGGTCCCACGATAGCTGGTCGATCTATAGGTGGGGGTTGCTCTACGGATCCAGTTTTGGCGACAGGTGGTTTGCCAAAGCTTCATAGAGCAACATCGGTTTCAACTGTTCGAAGCCAGGAAGGAGATCAAGGTTTACAGCAAACTTAATCTGAGGTGGGAGCATCATCATTCACACAGTTCAGGGGGGGCTGTGGGTCATCGACGGCATGCACAGTGTATGATGTTCTGCTCGAGGACGCATGTGTATGGGAGAGCTTCATGTTCAGATACGATGGTGGACAGGTTCAGGAGTTCGAATCTTAGGAGGACCGTACCGTCTGCTTGGTTGCGCCAGCCAAGGATGAAGAAGCTCGTCGGAACGTTAATACTTTCCTGTGGAAGACAGAAGTCTGGGACAGGCAGCCGAGACTTACGGTGAGACTGATCGTTAGGGACTTCGGTCTTGATCGTGTTATTGATATTGGCAGGATCCCAGTAGTACAAGAGATGCTACTTATGGCAGCTAGCGTCGACGTGACGGTCGAGGAGTTGGAGACGAAAGAAGATGCAAAGCAGCTCGGGAGATTGAAGATCAGTGACATGGGGGAGCAGGAACTCTGTCGCATGACAACGGTCATGGATTCCAGTTGAGGAGCCATGGGGTCAACATCCTCTCATCAGACTGGAGGAGGAGATTGTTGGAGTCTAGTCTGGATTTGGTAATAGCATATTTATGGAGTCTAAATCTGATTAAATATTTGATTTAATTTGATTTGGATGTCCATTATTAGTGTTGGGCTATTTTAGATATAATATGATTCTTATTTCAGGGTTTCCTATTTAAGAGATCATATTATAATCTAAAATAGGATGTTGATGGGCTATTTTAGGTGTAGTAGGATTCTTATTTGAGGGCTTCCTATTTAAGAGATTCTATTATGACCTAAAATAGGTTTTTCTCATCCCATATATATGGGGTGAGGGTGGAGGCACAAAGTACAGCACAAAAGTAAAGATTTGAGGTGCTCGTCTACAGGAAATCTAAGAGAAAGTTCCGTACTTTGCTCTTAGGACTTCGCCATCCAAGACAGAAGGAAGAAGAAATCTAATCGAGGGATCGTCAACTTCGATTAGGGAGATTGCTATGGGTTGGTGAGCGATTTTAATTGTAATCTTTCTTTTCTTCTTGAGTGTAGTGAGAGGGTTGAACCTATTAGGACAAAGGGTTCAACAATAGTTTTTGTCAATCTTGTAATTTTATCTGAGTTATAGAGATTGATATTTGTCCAGGTGACGTAGTCACCGCCATATACTTGTCTTTATCTGTACTTGGTGTCCGTTAGACGGGGGTTGGTTATTTCAGGTGGGTTAGCCTAAGTTTTCGCTGTGATAACGTCTCAGACACGGTATCGGAGCGCAAGAGGGCGTATCCGATTCCCAACATATTTGTCCCTTTTTTAACATATTTTTTACCTTCAGTGTACCGATTTATACACGTACTTTTGCGGTCCTTAATTATTTCTGTTTGTCGAAATGCTAACAAGGGTCTAACCAAATGTTAAGCACCAAATCCAATTGTACTGCGTTGTCCCAAAACAATGTTTGACTTATTCGTATTAATAATTTGGTTAATTCGATTTTAACAAATAAACTGTATGACACTAAAAAAGAAGGAAGAATAAGAGATTATATTAACCTGTGTCTTTAGGGCACATGCTAACAAAATATATACAGATAACCTAGTTTCATATACTCATCCCATTTCTCAAGATGGTTGTCCATAGTAAACCTTGGTGAATATATTTGTAGTATATATGATTGTGTAGTTGACTTTCGCCTTTTTTATGGTCACTTCACTTGTTAATTATATTATAGACTCGTACGATAGTCATTTGTTATCGTGATAGCATCGAAATGTATGAAGGGTTTTGTTAAAATATTTTCTAAGGACACATACTAGTACATTGATTGATACATGTATATTTTATATTAGTACTACTACCAATATCTACTAATACACACATTTTAAGTAAAATATATATTTTATATTTATCAATGCACATTTTATATTCCATATAATCAAAATCAAACGTGTTATCATTGCACCACAAACACATTAATTACTTAGAAAGAAAACTGTATATATATGCAAGCATTCTGCGGGACATTGTAATAGAATGTTCCGTGAATGTAATAAACTTCTTTCTCCTATGTCTCCATTTCTCTAAACGTTTTTCGTCATATAATTTTTTTTATAATTTATTATCCTATATATAGCTAAGTAATCAAAGAGCATGAAAGAAATTGAAGAGAAAAATTGATCTCTTGACTACTCGGACCACATGCCTCACCGCTGCCACTAGACTAGAGGGTCACTATATATATATATATATATATATATATATATATATATATATATATATATATATATATATATATATATATATATATATATAGCAAATGACCTCTAGCTTAGTGGTTAAGAGAGATGCATGCGGCCCCAAGTGGTCAGGAGTTCGAGCTCCAGTGGAGGCAAGTTCGCCACAATTACCCATTGCTTCAAAAAATATAAAATAAAAAATAAAAATAAAAATAAAAATGGTAAATGACAAAAAAAACTCTCTTTAGATATCCGGCTTTTGTAAATTAAGACCTATTAGTCATTTTTAGCAATTCGCCCCTCTTTAGATTACAAATCCGCTCGATAAGGCCCCTCCAGTCAAAATTAAAATTTGTAATCCCGAAAATGCCCCTGTCTCCTCTCTACAAAAGAGTATAACTTCTGTCAGTCTCATAAAATATTATGGACTTATTGTATGGGGCATTGGTTTTCATAACTCAAAATCGAGACTTTTGAAAGCCATCAAAATACTTTATATACTTTTTCGAAAATGATATTTGCAAGAGGCCAATGACGTAAAATCGCGCTCTGATACCACTTTGTCACGTTTCGATCCCGCTAGGGTCGTCCGTCTTGCCTGGATCCCTGCGGGATCGTTCGTCCTCGTTAAGACGTGATGCCGTGCAAGCCTAAGTTGCGCTTGCACATGGCCATATACATGCACAAAATAACTAGTCAAGTAAAAACACACGCACACACCCATTTATTGCAGAAAACCAAATATTGGACACAGAGATTTGAAATAGAAATACTTCTTTTATTGATAAACTTGATAAGAATACACGTACAAAGCTTTGCAAACTCAGATTGCCTTATATTGGCTACATGGTTCTCTTTAAAACTCTCTTTTGAAAATAGTCGCAATGCCCAGACATCACATCCCTTTATTACATGCTGGAAATGAAAAGACACCTTCAAAAGAAAAGAAACTTACAACTTTGACTGGAAATGAAAAGAAGCTTTGAGGCAATCCACAGCTCTACTGGGCTAGACGAGCTTTAGTGCCTCACTTGAAATCCTCCTGTCTCCTTTGCTTTCTGAAAAGGATGCCCACAACGTGGGTCAGCACACGTCATGTACTGGCGAGCGGCTCTTCGTCGAAACTCACAAATATCTGCACTAATTCAATATATGAAGCTATATATTTACTAGTGATCTTTCTACTTGTCTAGGTTCTTTTTAACAATTTATAAGAAATATGACAGTAGGATATTTCATAAGCAACTTACCATCACCGACAGTCATCCCTGCACAAAACAGGTTAGCATAATTTGTATATGTATATAAAAAGCATCTTTACCATCATCGATCAGTATTAGGTTTTGCAATAAGGATTTGTTCATATGCATGTCCTAACTACATGGTGGTCTATGGGTCCATTTCCCATAATTAGCTGCTGGGACTCATGGTTCAGCTCGTCGCTAAGGACACAATATTTTCGAGGTGTAGCATTTACCTCGGGGTGCTATTACAATCTCTCCTAGGCCGATCGATCCCGGATGTCCCCAGTATCGTCGAGAGACTATTACCTTGTTAACAAGTTGTCCAAGACTAATGCATGACTTGTTCTTTTTATCAGATAAAACTTAACAATGCAATATATAGCGACCAGTTCATAACTAGCCTTAATCGTACTGTCATTCATTAGCATTCAATTTTCATTCGGTCATTCGATAGCATTCAATAGCATTTTATTTTCTTTGCAGTCATTCGTTAGCATTTATTCTTATTCTTATCTTTTTATTGTTTTTGGTATCGTTGATCAGAGGGACGCAACAAAAGAGTGGACTAGAGATCATTTTTATTAGGGCGTACAAATAAATGCAAGTCCGGTTAGAGCAACTCACCGAGATGAATCTTAGTTAAGAGAAGGAGAGACTTCACACGCCGTTCATGAACAGTTCACGCGTCCTATATTGGCACCAACAGTTGATTAGAATACTTCATCTCTTTCTCTCAAGATTCGGAATGAATACGAAATGCGATGAAAGCGAATAATAAAAATCAATCATCGAAAACCAATACGAAAATACATTCATCAAAACCAAGCAGCGAAAGAAAACATCCAACAAAACTCTTGGATTCATTTTAATAGAAGCCAGTCCATCAATTGGAAATGTTTATTGCATTTCATCCGTGATCAATCGATACCGGTAAAGGTTTCCCCAAATACTCAGTTCAAGCCTGAGTCAGCAAGCCGTAGGTATTACAAAGTGGACCGCGAGGAGCAGGGCACTACATAATAACCCACTGAGAAAAAGTTTTGTCCTCAAAACTTAAGAAACAAGCTCACCTCCGCTAGTATTGCATTCAGGATCAAGTAAGGTGGAGAGATTATAGACGCGCGCTGTCGCAGTGTTTGTATTCTGCAACTGCTGATTATGTGGATTGTCTCTGATTGGCGGTGGGTCCCTCAGCGGCCCACGCTCTTCATTATTGTTTCTTTATTTCGGACAATTTTTGATGGTATGGTCCGTACTTCTACAGCCGAAACATGATCTGTTGGCGAAACGACAGACTTCCTTGGTGTGCCCGGGACTGCCGTAGTAGGTACACTCAGTTCTCCGGTGCTGATCATTATCTGTCTTATTTTCTCCCTCGGTCTTTTTCTCCCCAACGTGGTATCTCTTAGTTGGCTGATTCCAACCGTACTGCATTTTAGTTGACGCCTTCTTCAGGCAAAACTGTTCCACCTGTAGCGCCGCCTCAAAGGCCTGAGAATATGACACACATTCTCGGTTCAGCACACTCAACTGAATGTCGTTATTTAGACCTTCAATGAATCGATCTATGGGAGTCTGTTCCATGGGTATTATTACAGCAGCAAAATTTACCAGCTTGGCAAATTCAGTTTCATAGTCCTCCACGGACATATTCCCTTATTTCAGTGTGATGAAGTCATTCTCCATTTTCTTACTCATGGCTGGAGGCAGATATTGATCCAGGAATGCCTTCTTGAACGAGGCCCGTGAAATCTTCCCATTCCTAGCCGTTGCGAGCAGCGTCGGCTTCTTCGCTTTCCACCAGTCTTTTGCCCGCTGCCGTAGTAGCAGAGCGGCACACAATACCTTCTAGCTACTCGGAACTCCTAAGAATTTGAACAGACTTTCCATTTTTTCGATCCAGTCCACCACCTTATCTGGTGATGTCCTGCCCCCAAATTTCGGAGGTTTCACATCCAAGAAGTCCTTTGGCTTAAAGAAAGAGTGCCTTTGCGCCAGCTGGGGTTCGTCGCCATCCATGGGCTCAATCTCGGGTGTTCCCGTTGGTTTGGTCGTTGTGGTGGTATCTCGATTTGCTGCAAGCGCAGTTACAAGTTGGGTCAAGGCATCCAACTGCTTCTGTTGGGCCTCCAATCGGGCCTGTTGCATCTGGCCACGCTGCTCATTATCTTACCTCTGTAGTTCCAATAAGGTCATGATCCGTTCTATCGGATCGTTTGAGCCAGATTGTCGAGGAGGAGCCATTTCTCTACAAAAGAGTATAACTTCTGTCAGTCTCATAAAATATTATGGACTTATTGTATGGGGCATTGGTTTTCATAACTCAAAATCGGGACTTTTAAAAGCCATCAAAATACTTTATATACTTTTTCGAAAATAATATTTGCAAAAGGCCAAGGACGTAAAACTGTGCTCTGATCCCGCTAGGGTCGTCCGTCTTGCCTGGATCCCTGCGAGATCATTCGTCCTTGCTAAGGCGTGATGCCGCGCAAGCCTAAGTTGCGCTTGCACAAGGCCATGTACCTGCACAAAACAACTAGTCAAGCAAAAACACACGCACGCACCCATTTATTGCAGAAAACCAAATATTGGATACACTACTAAAATCTGTCAAATCAGCGACGCCTCAGGACGTCGCTAAATAGGAAAAAAAATGTCGCTAATATCTATTAGCGACGTTTGCACGTAGTCGCGATTAACCTAGTCGCTAAACAACAAAACGTCACAATACGTCGCTATTGCGACAATATTTAGCGACGCTGCCACGTCGCTAATTCAGCGACGACCAGCGACGTAAAACGTCATCATTTACCGATGTAACCTAGCGACGTTGAGCGACTTGACATACATCGATGCTGACCTGGCTTGAGAGCCAAATGGCGACATTCTGCGACTTTGCTACGTCGCTATAGTACCGACATATAGCGACGTTTAGCGACGTCCTACGTAGCGACGTTTAGTGACGATCAGCGACGGTATTCATCACAGTTAGCGACGTGCCTTATACTTACTTAGCGACGTTACCTTCGTCGCTGGACGTCGCCGAGAGTCGCTGAACGTCGCTAATATTGAAAAAAAAAATTACAACATTTGCAGCATCCCCTGCAGCATTTGCAGTATTTGCAGCATCTCCTACACCATTTGCTACAACAACGACGGTGTGTATCACGAACACAGTATTAAACAACACATATACACACAATCACGAACACGTTTGAAACACAATCTCATCAATCAACACAGATATATAAAAATTTGTAACAATGTCAAATATAATGGTCCACATAAGAATAATGTATGTATAACCACATAAAAGACCCAACAATGGGCCATCACACAACAATATATATGTCGACTAAGGCTGATCAGGAGGAGCATCACCGCTCCTGGAAAGAAGGTAAGCATACTGCTCTGGTGTAAGAACCACCGACGACGATGAAGGAGGAGGCAATACAACCGCTGGAGAAGGAGGCAGTGTAACCGCTAGAGATGGGTGCGTCCGTGTCTCCTCTAGGACTCGCAGTCTGGTGCTGCATTGCTCCATACAAGCCGCTATCCTAGTAACGGTGTCGTGAATGGACTTCTGTGTCCCCTGTACGTGCTGTACGGTGCGTTCGAGCTCGTCAAAGCGTGCGGTGACCGACGCAGCGTCCCCTTGCGCCTGAGACCCTGGCTGCTCAGCAATCCTCCTCAGCATATCGTCGCGCAGCTCAGCAATCTGGCGGACAATGGTCTCCTCGACTCGGGACGACTCGGCCTGTGACGGCTGTGAATACGCACTGGAAGAGGGAGCCCTGGATGCCTGCGTCACAACAAATACGCCGTAGGACCCCGTACCGTAGTACGTACCCCTCTGAAGACCACCAACAACGGTCTTCCAGAGCTCATCCTCCGACTGAGGCGGAGAGGGCTGCGATGTACCAACCCCTCTCTCTGCCTGTGCACTAGCACTCGCACGCTCATCACATAGCCTAACATACTCTTCCTAGAAATTATTGTGCATCTCTATACATCAGTACTTACCTAAATTAGCCTAATAAATGTCTAAAATATTTATTTATTATTAAGTATATGGTTATCTGTATATTCTTCAAGTTGTGTTAAAAGTTAACGAAATCTAAATTAGTACTTACATAGCTCTGAGTAGCCCGATCGTCGATGAGCTTCCCGTCCTTCCGATGGGTGGCCAGGAAGACGGTCACCATGTTTGCGTCCTCACCCCTCTACACCTGCGAGTTTTTAATATTTTATTCTTTAGTAAAAATAGAAAATTATATACTCCTACTATCAATAAAATCTTGTATTTTACAATAAATTACATACCAGACGACGAAAATGCTCTGTGAAACCCGTAATTTTTTTCTAATTATTATTTGTGTTTGCTATTTAATTTATTCAAATTATTATATCAGTTAAATAGAAAATTCTTTTGAAAATTGAAACTTGGATTTTTGTTTGGCCCAGACCCGAACCCAATTTGAACCTAAAAATAAAAAAAAATATTATAAATTAATATTTTAGAGTTACAAAATGTTTAGTTATAATTTTTCTAAAGAAAATTAAAAATCTCTAATTCTTCTATTCTTAAACCCATTGAACCATTGTTTTGTAAAAAAAATTTTTAGCCATTCCTTATTTTCTTAAAATCTCAATTAATTGAAAGTCCAAACCAATGGTTTAAGCTTTAGGCCTAAACCCAATAACCACTTGAATCCATAACCCATTAAAGCAATACCCATTAACTATTAAGACCCCTTTAATTCTCAATTGAGAAAGAGAATAACTCTCATTCTCTTCATCCTCTGTTAGAAACCGAAGTAACATCGGTCTCTTGGCCGATCATCTCCCAAACAGTTCCGTAACCCCCTCGAATTCCCTCCGGTAACTCCTCCTCTCACTTCTCCTATAAAAACCCCCTCTTCTCCATTCTTCTCCATCACTATTTCACTCTCATCCCCAAATCTCCCGTGCCCTAACCCTATTTCCGACGATCCCTAACCCTGATCCGCGCCCTTCCGGCGACCTCGCCTGTGCGCCCCAACTCGGCCGACCCCGACGCCGAGCTCTTCCTCAGCGGCGACCCTTCTCCGCTGTTCCCGGGCTACCCGCGGCCATTTCCGCCCGTCGATCTTCCGCCGTCGACCTGGCCGACCCCGAGCGCCCCCTCCCCCCCCCCGCTGCTGTTCTCGGCCGCTTTCGAGCCACCCCGCGTGACCTCGAATCCACTCGGCCAGCGTGTCCCGACCCAGATCTACTGTTTCGCTGTTTTTCTTGCTATCCAGTTACTTCTGGAGTTTTTCGAGTCTGAGGCTACACTTCAGATTCTATCAGTATTGGGTAATTTCTGAATAGTCAGAGTAGTTCGTCCCCTGTCTTGATCTGTGATGAGATTTGGTCCAGGAATTTTCTTCGAAAAATTCGGTTTTCGGCTACGTTTTTGGTTTCGAAAATTTTGGATCAATTATTCCGTGATATTAGGTTCTGTGGATGGTTTGTTGATTTTGAGTTTTCCGAGAACTCTTCAGAAAGAGTTCTGATGGTTATCTTGGAATTTCCGAGTTTAGTCGGGTTTCCGAAATTTTTCGGAAACGAATTGCTGATTCGAGTTTAATATTATTTTGGTTGGAAAATTTGTGTTCCCTGGTTGGGGACAGTTATCGGTGTTTGGTTTAACATTTTCCCAGTTTTTGGTTATCCCGAAAATAGAGGGAATGCTGCCGAAATTTCTATAAAATTTAATTATATAGTTTTAAAATGATTTTCGGAAAATATAAAATATTTGGATTTATTGGGCGACGACCGTATTGGTCAATGGGCCCTGGCTAAGTGCAAACGAGACCGGTTTCGTCCGGACATTGAGGCATTAGCTATTTTGAAGAATGGACCAATATTCTGAGACTCATAAAATAAATTTAATTTAGTTTAAAATTATTATTTTATTTTATAAATTTATTATAGGAAAATTTTCAGGACTAACCAAACTTTTATTTTTATTTAAATTCATGTAATTGGTCTGTAAGGGCATAAGCCTATCTATTTATTCTGGTTGTGAGATTGTAATAGCTTAGGTTTTATTTTATTTTTCTTTTATTTTTCTGGATGATTTTGGTCATGGGAACGTAGTATAAAATGATAATTATTTATTGTATTTTAAAAAGAATATAATAATAAATGTTTTGTCACTTAACAATTAAGTTGTGAATTTAAAATAGAAATTCATGTATTTCTCATTAAAAAGAAAAATCTTAGTTTTATAGTTATATAATTATAAAATACCAAGTTTTTCCAAATAAATCGATAAATATAATTTTTCTCGAAATTAAATGTAAATTGATGTTTCTTAATTGCAACGCATTAATAAATAGCGTTTTGGTGGTGTTAGCTAAATAAAGACTAAAATTGACTAGGACAACTAGAGATTGCAACTAGTATAGCATCATTGGCAACTTTAAGTTTTCTGAGACAAGTTTTCGAATGTAGGATCTCAAGGAAGAACCTGAATTTTCATCCCGACGTATCGACCCGTCCAGTCAAATTATTTGAGGCAAGTACAATTTTGTGGTAGATTACAATTAGTTAATAATTGTTTTAATACAATTTTAAACCACGATACAACACGGAACTCTCTTTGAGAGCATTGACTGTAACTACTGTAACTATTGGGGATTGGAGTAGTGTAGTGGATATGACCAAATCCAATAGTATAACTGATTGTATTAGCTTACCCCTCAAACACACGGGGATAAGCCATACCATATCACTAGGATATTACTGTAATAAACCCAACCCGGTCATATTCATTGCCTATTCATATTACACTGTTTTAACTGTTGGAAAATCATTTATTTCAAATTGTTTAAAAGTGCATAATTCTATTATTAATTTCAATTGTTAAAATATCATGAATTTGTACTTTGCTCCCTCCTGACTGGAGACTATATTTTTAGGTCCTTATGAGGATGCAGAGCTACTGATTAGTAGCTACTATGACCTTGAGCTATACCCTGCTGTACTTCCTGAGGATGGCGTACCTGATGATGATGTTGCTTCTTTTTAGATGTTATTTTCAGTTTGATAGTTTTGTTTAAAAATAATGTTATTCAGTTGGTGGTTTTAAGATTGTACTTTGTACTGAACAAGCTTTTATTTATCGAATATTAAAGATTGTGGCAAATTAGATTGAGTTGTTGTTTACCTGCATATGGAGATACAACTTACTGCCGCCGCCTCAACAGCGGTGCAGGCTGGGCATGATCCGATTCGACCCAAGTAATTGGGACCGGATCGTGACATGTTTTTAGTGGTAGCCCATGCAGGTCTAATCAACGACTTAGAAAAACCTATCTAGAGACAATTAGAACACTAGAACATTGATTTGTCACAATAATAGGTCCGAATTATATATGTAAATATTTTTGTTTGAATATAGATCGGTAGGCAACCTTGCTTATGTTTATATCCTAAACCTTCCAGAGAATGGCCACTGACAATACCAATCCTGCTGGCGATGGGGTATCTTTACCTATCATACCCCACCTCCCCAATCAAGTCCGGATCCTACACCTCGACAGCTGGCCGACCGTCCCCATAATATGACGACGGATCCATCATCTTCCCAGACGGAGATGCAGCCCCCTGTGGTTTTGCCCATTCCAGCTGCCCCACCGGTACCTGTGGACCCCACCGACCTCATAGGTCTGCTAAGAGGAGTGCTAGAAGCCCAGAGAACTCAAGCTGAAGCTCATCGCGAGCAGACGACAATTATGAGAGAAGGCATGGAGAATGCCCATAGCGTGGCAATGGCTGCACTGGAGAGAGAAGAAGCAGCTCAACAGGAACCAAGGCCTGCCAAGGTAAACATAAATTTAAGGATTAATTTATGTAATATTAAGGTCATTTAATTAATAGAAATCATATTGCCAAGGTGGGCGATATTGAGAGTTTCAAGAAACATAACCCTCGACCCTTCAAGGGAACCGAGGGAATCGTCTATGCTGATGAATGGCTCGATAGTATGGAGCGTCTTCTAAGCGTCGCTCGACTTCCAGAAGACCTCAAGGCTGAAGTAGTGGGACTCCAACTGCAAAGTGTAGCAAGCACCTGGTATCAAAATGAACCCCGACTCCAAGATAGACAGCTTGACTGGGACACCTTCAAGAGGTTGTTCAAGAGGAAATTCTTCCCAACATCAGAGTTGCGGAAGATGGAAAGGCAATTTCAGAACCTGAAGCAGGGAAATATGACTGTTGGAGAATATACGGCAAAATTCGGCCAACTCAGCCGTTTTGCCAAGAACCTGGTGGCTGACCCTGAAGATCGGGCTGAAAGATTTAGACATGGGCTGAGAGAGGAGATCCGCACCCATGTGATCTCAGGCGGTGCTAAGACCTATAAAAAGATCCTGGAGCGAGCTCAAGATATAGAGAAGAGCCAACCCGCTCGTTCAAAGAGAGATTATCCTGGAACTAACAACTTCCAGGGTAGTCAGAAGAGGCCTAACAACAACAACCGGCCTTCCCACCACCAGCAGCAGAACCAGCAGGCAAGGAACAATGATAGGACACCTCAGAGGCAGATCCCTGTCTGCGACTATTGTAAAAGGCTGGGGCATCAAGCAAATATCTGCAGAAAGAGACTAGGATATTGTCTGGTCTGTGGGTCTTCCACCCACCAAGTGAAGGACTGCCCCTCGACAGCACATCGGACTGGAGCAACTCAACAGAAAGGTCCTCTGCCCACTCAACAACAACAGTTTGGGCAGCATCAACAGAAGACTGGGCGAGCTTTTGCCCTATCAGCAGAGGAACAAGAGCCAGAGCAGGAACCTACAGCTGATGTCATTGCAGGTTTCATTTATGTGCATTCCTATCCTGCCTTAGCTTTATTTGATTCAGGAGCATCACATAGTTTCATATCCACAAAATTCATCTCTGCACACCATATAGATACGGGCTTTAGCAAGAAGATTTGTAGAGTCATGACCGGTGGAGGACCCCTACCTATCACTGAGACCTATAATTGCCCTATCACCATATCAGGCCACCAATTCATAGCACCTTTGCTTGTGATGCCCTTACCCAATTATGATATAGTCTAGGGATGGACTGGTTGAGTAAGCAGCATGCGTTGATAGACTGTCACAAGGGATGTGTAGTCTTCAGCCCACCTGGAGAGCCGGAGTTTGAAATCTCTCGAACTCCGGAGGATATGGAGTGTGTTACCTACACCTCTATCACAGAAGAATCCGGACCTCCCCATCCTATCATAGCAGAATTTATGGATGTCTTCTCTGATAGTCTTCCCGAGTTACCCCCAGACCGAGACATAGAGTTCACCATTGACCTAGTCCCCGGTTCTTCCCCTATTTCTAAGGGATGCTACAGAGTCAACCCGAAGGAGGCCAAGGAGATG
This sequence comes from Iris pallida, assembly GCA_029216955.1. Classification (NCBI taxonomy): domain Eukaryota; kingdom Viridiplantae; phylum Streptophyta; class Magnoliopsida; order Asparagales; family Iridaceae; genus Iris; species Iris pallida. The sequence continues at coordinate 14,398,549 of JANAVB010028820.1, forward strand.
AAGGATCAGATCAATGAACTGAAGGCTTTAGGATTTATCCGAGATGGAGCTTTACCCTGGGGAGCACCTGTCTTGTTTGTATCCAAGAAGGACGAAACTGTGAGAATGTGCATCGACTACCGGGCGCTGAACAATATCACCATCAAGAACAAGTACCCTCTGCCCCGGATCGATGACTTGTTTGACCAACTCAGTGGAGCCAAGGTGTTCTTGAAGATTGACCTCAGATCTGGCTACCATCAGATCAAGGTCAGGAAGGAAGATATTCCCAAGACAGCGTTCAACACCAAGTATGGGCAGTTTGAATTCTTGGTCATGCCGTTTGGACTGACGAATTCTCCTGCTGTATTCATGAGCCTTATGAACAAGGTTTTCCATGAATACCTAGATCAGTTTGTCGTTGTCTTCATCGATGACATTCTGATCTATTCGAACACTGAAGAGGAGCATGAAGAGCACCTCAGGAAAGTTCTAGAAACTTTGAAGAAAGAGAAGTTATATGGTAAGCTATCCAAATGTGAATTCTTTCTAGACAAGGTAGATTTTTTTGGCCATGTTGTCACAGGAGAAGAAATTTCGGTGGATCCTAAGAAGGTAGCTGCTGCGGAGATGTGGTCTACCCCAAGCTCAGTTGCTGAGATCAGAAGTTTCTTGGGCTTAGCTGGCTATTACCGAAAGTTTATGAAGGATTTTGCCAGGATTGCTGAACCGATGACGAAGCTCACTCGGAAGAATGAAGAGTTCATCTGGAAGGAAGATTGCCAGGCTGTATTCGAGGAGCTGAAGAAGAGGCTTACCACTGCACTAATCCTTGCGCTACCCGCAGGAACCGGTGGTTTCTCAATCTATAGTGATGCCTCTGGAAAAGGACTGGGTTGTGTTCTTCAACAAAATGGGAAAGTGATTGCTTACGCATCTAGGCAATTACAGAACCATGAGAAAAATTATCCCACACATGATCTGGAGCTTGTTGCAATCATCTTTGCATTGAAGCTATGGAAGCATTATCTCTATGGAGAGAGAGTAGAAATATATACAGACCACAAAAGTCTGAAGTATGTTTTCACTCAGAAAGAGCTAAACATGAGATAAAGAAGGTGGCTGGAACTGATGAAAGATTTTGACATCGACCTGCAGTACCATCCGGATAAGGCTAATGTGGTTGCAGATGCACTTAGTCGACACCCAGTGGCGATGTTTTTGACCAAGAAGCGGCATTTATTGGAGGACATAGAGAAGCTTGGTCTAGAGATTGTACTTCCTGAGGAGAAGATTAAGGAATTGGGGCGAGAAGCTGATGTACCTGGAGCTGACTCAACCGTGATGCAGTTGTAATTGCGTTCAAGTCTGATAGACAAAATCAAGGAGACACAATTCCAAGACGAGACGCTTTGTAAACTCAGAGATGAAGTGCTGGCAGAAACACTTGAAGGTTTTTCTATCGCCAGTGACGGAGCTTTGAAGAATGGTACGAGGCTGTGTGTACCATCTGGCGAACTGAGGAATGAGCTGATGCAAGAAGCGCACCTGTCACAGTATTCCATACATCCTGGAGCTAATAAGATGTATCGGGATATGCGTACCATCATTTGGTGGTATGGAATGAAGAAGGATGTATCCAGATTTGTGGCTAGATGCTTGATCTGTCAACAAGTGAAGGCTAGCAGACAGAGACCCGCAGGACTTCTACAGCCGCTGGACATTCCGGAGTGGAAGTGGGAGCATATAACAATGGACTTTGTGTCAGGACTGCCTCGATCCCAAGGAGGGAAGGATGCCATTTGGGTTATTGTGGACCGACTGACTAAGTCGACACACTTTATTCCTTTCAAGGTTGGTTTATCCACCGAGAAGTTGGCGGCACTGTACATGCGGCACATCTACCGGATTCATGGAGTACCGGTAAGTATTGTATCTGACCGAGATACTAGATTTACCTCACATTTTTGGAAGAGTTTGCATGACAGCATGGGAACAAAACTGAAGTTCAGCACAGCCTATCATCCTCAAACTGACGGACAATCTGAGAGGACCATCCAGATGCTAGAAGATATACTGAGATCTTGTGTCTTGGAATTTGGAGGGTCTTGGGAGGATCACTTGCATTTAGTGGAATTCTCCTACAACAACAGTTACCAAGCTAGCATTGGTATGACCCCATTTGAAGCACTCTATGGACGTCGTTGCCGCACTCCACTTGCATGGGACGACGTAGGAGAAAGAGTACTACTGGGGCCAGAGATGGTGACTGACGCAGCAGAGAAGGTGAAGGTGATCAGAGACAAGCTCAGGATCGCCCAAGACAGGCAGAAGCATTGGGCAGATAGCAGTCGTCGACCACTGGAATTTGAAGAAGGAGATAGTGTCTTTGTAAAGATTTCTCCCACCAGAGGAACTATCCGATTTGGCAGAGCTGGGAAGCTGAGTCCCAGATATATCGGACCATTTGAAGTTTTGAGCCGAATTGGTGAAGTAGCGTATCAGTTAGCTCTACCAGCTAATCTTGAGGGCGTGCACAACGTCTTCCATGTTTCGTAGCTCAGACGCTACATTCCGGATCCGAGTCACATCTTGGACCATTCGGAGCTGGAGATTGGACCGAGTCTTACAGTACCAGAGAAGCCAGTGGCGATTTTGGACAGAGGCGAGAAGAGGACCAGGACTTCAGTGACTCCTATAGTCAGAGTTATGTGGAGGCACAATTCTCCAGGCGAGTCTACCTGGGAGCGAAAAGATGAGATGCGGGAGCAATACCTGTATTTGTTTGAGACCTGAGGTAATTCCTAACCTTATCTCTTTAAATTTCGAGGACGAAATTTTCTAAGGAGGGAAGGTTGTGAAACCCGCAATTTTTTTCTAATTATTATTTGTGTTTGCTATTTAATTTATTCAAATTATTATATCAGTTAAATAGAAATTTCTTTTGAAAATTAAAACTTGGATTTTTGTTTGGCCCAGACCCGAACCCAATTTGAACCTAAAAATAAAAAAATATATTATAAATTAATATTTTAGAGTTACAAAATATTTAGTTATAATTTTTCTAAAGAAAATTAAAAATCTCTAATTCTTTTATTCTTAAACCCATTGAACCATTGTTTTGTAAAAAAAAATTTTAGCCATTCCTTATTTTCTTAAAAGCTCAATTAATTGAAAGTCCAAACCAATGGTTTAAGCTTTAGGCCCAAACCCAATAACCACTTGAATCCATAACCCATTAAAGCAATACCCATTAACCATTAAGACCCCTTTAATTCTCAATTGAGAAAGAGAATAACTCTCATTCTCTTCATCCTCTGTTAGAAACCGAAGTAGCATCGGTCTCTTGACCGATCATCTCCCGAATAGTTCCGTAACCCCCTCGACTTCCCTCCGGTAACTCCTCCTCTCACTTCTTCTATAAAAACCCCCTCTTCTCCATTCTTCTCCATCACTATTTCACTCTCATCCCCAAATCTCCCGTGCCCTAAGTCTATTTCCGGAGATCCCTAACCCCGATCCGCGCCCTTCCGGCGACCTCGCCTGTGCGCCCCAACTCGGCCGACCCCGACGCCGACCTCCTCCTCAGCGGCGACCCTTCTCCGCTGTTCCCGGGCTACCCGCGGCCATTTCCGCCCGTCGGCCTTCCGCCGTCGACCCGGCCGACCCCGAGCGGCCCCCTCCCGCTGCTGTTCTCGGCCACTTTCGAGCCACCCCGCGTGACCTCGGATCCACTCGGCCAGCGTGCCCCGACCCAGATCTACTGTTTCGCTGTTTTTCTTGCTGTCCAGTTACTTCTGGAGTTTTTCGAGTCTGAGGCTACACTTCAGATTCCGTCAGTATTGGGTAATTTCTGAATAGTCAGAGTAGTTCATCCCCAGTCTTGGTCTGTGATGAGATTTGGTCCAGGAATTTTCTTCGAAAAATTCGGTTTTCGGCTACGTTTTTTGTTTTAGAAATTTTGGATCAATTATTCTGTGATATTAGGTTCTGTGGATGGTTTGTTGATTTCGGGTTTTTCGAGAACTCTTCGGAAAGAGTTCTGATGGTTATCTTGGAATTTCTGAGTTTAGTTGGGTTTTCGAAATTTTTCGGAAACGAATTGCTGATTCGGGTTTAATATTATTTTGGTTGGAAAATTTGTGTTCCCTGGTTGGGGACAGTTATCGGTGTTTGGTTTAGCATTTTCCCAGTTTTAGGTTATCCCGAAAATAGAGGGAATGCTGCCGAAATTTCTATAAAATTTAATTATATAGTTTTAAAACACTACCAAAATAAGTGGTTTTAGCGACGCCCAAAAACGTCGCTAAAACAACAAAATCCGTCGCTAATATGAAGCACCGACGCAATTACCGACGTTTAAGTTTTGTCGCCGTTTCCTTAGTCGCTGATTACAAAAACGTCGCTGAACGTCGCAATTATCGACATCCAGCGACGTAACTGTACGTCGGTGAGTTCTCGACGTCTACCGTCGTGTCGGCGGTATATTAGCGACGTATATGTAGTCGCTACACGTCGGTGAAGTCCTGGAATAATTCCCGACGTCTACCGTCGTTTCGTCGGTAATATAGCGACGTGAATGTAGTCGCTAGACGTCGGAGACCTGTACATTTTTTTTGCAGCTAGTCGTCGGTAAACGTCGGAAAAGCGTCGGAGACCTGTACTTTTTTTGCAGTTAGTCGTCGGTAAATGTCGGAAAAACGTCGGAAAATTGTATTTTTTGCAGCTTCTCGTCGGTAAACGTCAGAAACTGACGTCGCTAAACGTCAGTAAGCGTCGCTAAACGTCGCTAAAATTGTAAAAAAAATAAAAAAAATAAAACACAGATTCTATATTACCACTCACAATTCAAGATGCTACACATATAGGTACACATTCAAATCCCCACTCACAATTCCAAATCACAGCGCATTCAAACCCCCACTCACAATTCAAGATGCTACACATATAGCTTTAATCTAAGTTAATTAACATCCAATCCAAACACAATTAACATTTATCGACGAAGGAATTAACATCCAATCCAAACAAGTCACAAGTCAAATCGATACAAACACAATTAACATCCAAATCCAAACATCCAATCATAAGTCATAAACATATGATGATACAAACACAAACAAAAGTCCTAACTAGGACTACTAGTGATCTGGTGCAGGAGGGGCACCGCCGCGACGAAGGGATAACAACTCCTCATACTCCGCAAGTGAAATCGATACAGATGGAGCGCCAGGCTGTGACGTCGGTAGAGTCGGTGTCGAAGAAGAAGGTGTGGAGGCGGCGGAGTCGACGACGATGAAGGCGCACCCAGAGTACCAGCATGCTCCAACGCTGTAAGTCGCTGGTTGTATGAATCCATGATAGATAACATTCTACCACTGCTCTGGACCATCGAATCCTGCGCCAATCTCACCGTCTCGGCCATGGTCACCTGTCCTGTCTGCAACTCCGTCACCATGCGCTCTAACCCTCCAACGGTGCGCTCTATCCTCTCAGTCGTCCCCACGAGCCCCATAATGGCACGGTCGAGCGCATCCAATCGTGCTATCAGCGCAGGATCGTCCGTAGGGTGCTGAGACTGCTGCTCGATCCGTCGTAGCAGGTCGTCACGGAGAGACTCCATCATCTGGTGGACTAGGGCAGACTCCTGGGACGGCTGTGGACCATGCACACTAGCAGGAGATGTCCTAGAGGACTGGGTCGCAACTAGGGTGCCATAGGATCCCGTACCGTAGTACGTACCCCTATGGAGGCCACCAGCGGCGGTCATCCACAGCTCGTCCTCCGACAGAGCTTGAGTGGGCGGCGCCATAGGATCCCGTACCGTAGTACTTACCCCTCTAGCTTCTCCACTTCATCCTCGTCGCAATTGAGTAATACATACAACTGAGCAGCCCTTAGCTCTTCGTCATTCAAATATCTCTTCTTCATTTTCCCCGAAGGCTTTCCGGACGCATTGAATACTTTCAGTATTCCATCATTAAATTCTTGATATCCGTCGTCGTTTCTCGGAGCCCTCGTTCTATTCGTAGCAACATGAGGTTTGAAATAGGAGGAGCAGAAATTTGTAATCTCCTCGAGAATATAGGCTTCACAAATAGAACCCTCGACCCAAGCCTTATTTTTTACCTTTCTTTTTAGGTGATTCAAATGTCGCTCGAACGGGTACATCTATCGATATTCGACGGGTCCACCAACACGTGCCTCGTAGGAAAGATGAATCGGCAAATGCTCCATAGAGTCGAAGAATCCAGGAGGAAACACCCTCTCTAGCTTGCACAGTGTTACCGCAATGTCCTTCTCTTGCTTTTCTAGACGATCAACGAGCAATTTCTTAGAACAAAGGTCCCTGAAGAATATGCTAAGCTCCGTCAATGGATCCCAAACTGCCTGCGGTAAGAATTCCCGAAATGCAATCGGAATTAACCGCTCCATGAATACGTGACAATCATGGCTCTTCATACCTGTCAGTTTGTTCTCCTTGAGGTCGACGCATCTTCTCAAGTTTGAAACATACCCATCTGGAAATTTCAGACCTTGAATCCACCTACAAAGCCTCACTTTATCCTCCTTCTCCAGTGAGAAAATTGCCTTAGGCTGCTTCAACTTTCCATTCCTGTCCTCTATCAAATGCAATGCAGGACGTCTACATATTTCTTTCAAGTCCAATCTAGCCTTAGGATTGTCTTTCGTCTTCCCCTTTACGTCCATTACAGTATTAATTATGTTGTCAAACACATTCTTCTCGATATGTATGACATCAAGGTTATGTCTAATCAGATTGGTGCTCCAGTATGGCAGATCTCAGAATATACTCCTCTTCGTCCAGTTATGAGTGCGACCAAATCCGTCACACTTGTAGCCCGTAGCAGGCTGCTCAATAGCACTTGGTAAATCTCTAACCTCCTCCCATATCGTGGCTCCGCACCACCTTGTCGGTGGATCACCCTTCTCTACAATGCCAGCACGAAAAGCATTCCTGTTCCTCCGGTACGGATGATCCTTCGGCAGGAAGCAAAATCTGGATACTCTCGATCAAAGTGCAGAGACCCAATCTAACATTACGCGGATCAGAAGCAAAATCTGGATACTCTCGATCAAAGTGCTTCCATGCTTCTCCATCAGATGGGTGATCCAACACTCCTTCGGTATGTTCCCGCTTATGCCAACTCATGTTTTCTGCAGTTTCCTTCACCATAAACAACCGCTGCAAATGCGGCGTCAATGGCAAGTAGTGCATCGAAGAGGTAGGCTTCCTGTAGCGATCGACACCACAAAATCTGCAGGCATCTTCATCCTTGTCGTCTTTGTAGTACAACATGCACACGTTGCGACAGGCATCGATTTTTTCATATCCCATCCAGAGCAATCTAACCATCCTCTTAGACCGGTAGAAGTCTTTAGGCAACTTCGCACCCTCAGGCACTATTTCTATAAGCAACTCCATAATACGGTTGTAGCAATCTTGCGACATGTTAAAATTGGACTTGATGCTCAACAATCTTGTAACCACCTCCAACGGTGAATGATCCTCACAACCAGGATATAATGGAGTCCTTGCATTCTCCAGCAACTCCATGAACTGTGCAGCATCGGGGTTCGGTGCCTCCTCAGGTGCATCATGATCATCCGGATCGAAACTAGGCCCGGCCGCGTCAAAAACCATGTTCACCAACCCATCGTCGTAAGGAGCGTTGTTGTGGACATCCACATAAGGCTCGTACTCCGATGCTAAAGACACAAGTTCTTCGTGCTCGCTCCACTGATAGTAATTCAGCGTGAAACCCTTCGAGTACAAATGATACGTGACATCCACTTCTGGATGATATTTCAAGTTGCGACATCTCACACACGGACACTTAATTTTGGTACCGTCCATGTACTGAGGGAACGCCTTGGCAAACTGCAGGAACTGGTGTACACCCTCTATGAATTCATCCCGCACACCGCACATGTCATCAGGATGACGGTTGTACATCCAAGTACGATTCCGCAGATAGTAATTCAGCTCCATAATTCTGTAAGATAGATACATCAAGGTAGTGAATGATATGCAAGTGTCAAAGCTTTTTCGATGGATTGCATTTATCTTTTCATCCATTCATTCATGCATTGCATTTATCTTTTCAGTTTTGTATATCATTACCTACTATTATACATGCATACTTTATATATACATCAAGGTAGTAATACTAGTTGATGTTCTGAAAAGGAGAGTGCGATGTCTAGTAGAGGATTCTTTTTTTTGAGGAGCTGTCATATCATGGAAGTCAATATAAAATAAAAGAAGGATGAGAAGGGTTTGACTATCTACGCACTTTATATACATGCATTGCATTTATCTTTTCAGTTTTGCATATCATTACCTACTATTATACATGCATACTTTATATAAACATAATTAGTATATAATCATGTAACTGGTGGATCCGCTAGCTAGTAAGCCGGATGTACTTAATATCAGAGAGTATCAAATTAGTATCAGTATATAGGTTAGGTAGACCGTATATACGGTCGATACTGATAGCGATAGTCCGATACCGATAGCGATAGTCCGATACCGATAGTTCGATCGATACCGATAGTTCGATACCGATAGCGATAGTCCGATACCGATAGCGATAGTTCGATACCGATAGCGATAGTCCGATACAGATACACATGGACCTGCATATCTATATATCACTAGTAGCCATACTCCTCTACATACTACTCTACACACTAAGACTAATTTCTTAGACTGAACCCACAATCTTTAACTTACCATAAGTCACTATACTATCCTTTATATATACAACCTTTATAGATACAATCGATATATAGCCATCACTCCCTTCTTTTATCAAATCTGATACACCCTACCATCTTTGTGAACCCTCAATGTCACATACTAACTTTCCCTCTTCACACTCCACTCTAAACTCTGAACTCAACCCTTAGGTAACCCAATATATAACTAAATCCTAACCACTGCAACCAAACACAAATCGAGATACACATATATATACAAAGCTAATCAAATATATATACTAGACTTCACATTCAAGGATTGGTTTAAGTTCAAGGACTGAACAAGGATGAGAAGGGTTTGACTGGATATGGGTTCAAATCCTAATCTAAAAGATAATATGGTTGACTATGGCTGATACTAGTAACTTTGGAACTGATACATGTTCATAAGTTGAACAAGGACTGAACACTTATGCCCCCTCTCCCTTCCATCAAATGATACATCTAAGAAGTGGCCTTTACCTACCTAGAAGTCGACTGAACAACTAAGAAAGGGGACTGAACAATATAGAGGGCAGTTACTCAGTTTCAATGTCCTACAGTAAATAACATTACATTATATGAATTAGCATCTTAATTATCAATTTTACTCTTGAAAACACAAAGAACAATACATGTATCAGAAAATCCCTTTTTCGAACCCAAATTTGAATAAATACAACCCAAACTTGCATTCCATGAACCTCGGCCATGTAAACTAACATCTCAGATATTGTATACATCTTAAACATCATGAATCTACATTATTTAACAATTTAATTTACTTAAAAGATTTTAGAAAATGCTCAAACTGGACAGTTTCAGAAAATATGTGAAGAACCCTCAATTCGAATCAAAAACCCAAATTCATATCAATTAATGTGTGCACAAGGTTTATACATATGTCAGGGGGGTGTCTCGTGTCTAGCAAACTAGACACGAGGTGTCCAAACAAGAAACGTGCACAGGCTCGTGTTGAGGTGTCGAGCCGGTTAGAGTTAGGGTTTACCTGACCGTGACGACGAGGGGGAGCGACGACGGCGAGGGGGAGCGGCGGTCGAGGTGGCTGGAGCTGGCTCTGGCGAACGGCGAGGGGGAGCGGCGGTGGAAGGGGAGCGGCGGTGGAGGGAGAGGAGGGGGTCGACGGTCTCCGGAGGAGGAGAGCGGCGGTCACCGAAGGTCGGTGGGGGTCGGGGGCCGAGGGGGTGGGGGAAGCCGGCTCGTGGTCGGGGGGGAAGGAAAATAATTGGGGGGAAAATAATGGGGGGAATGAAAATCGAACCTGACCTATATTTACAAGTTAGCGACGTCACACAAAAACGTCGGTAAACGTCGCTAGTATAAGTGATATTAGCGATGAATTAACATATACGTCGGTAAACGCCGCTAATATCACTAATATTAGCGACGTTTACCGACTTATATGCGACGTTATCTGTTTTAAAACGCAAACGTAGTTTAAATACGTCGCAGAACGTTGCTGTCCGTCGCTAATAACGACGTTTTGCGACGTAATAAAAAAATGTCGCTAAATTGTTTTTTCCCGGCGACGTTTTCTTAAAACGTCGCTAATTTCGTCGGTAATATGACTTATTTTGGTAGTGAAATGATTTTCGGAAAATATAAAATATTTGGATTTATTGGGCGACGACCATATTGGTCAATGGGCCCTGGCTAAGTGCAAACGAGACTAGTTTCGTCCGGACGTTGAGGCATTAGCTATTTTGAAGAATGGACCAATATTCTGAGACTCATAAAATAAATTCAATTTAGTTTAAAATTATTATTTTATTTTGTAAATTTATTATAGGAAAATTTTCAGGACTAACCAAACTTTTATTTTTATTTAAATTCATGTAATTGGTCTGTAAGGGCATAAGCCTATCTATTTATTCTGGTTGTGAGATTGTAATAGCTTAGGTTTTATTTTATTTTTCTTTTATTTTTTTACATGATTTTGGTCATGGAAACGCAGTATAAAATGATAATTATTTATTGTATTTTAAAAAGAATATAATAATAAATGTTTTGTCACTTATCAATTAAGTTGTGAATTTAAAATAGAAATTCATGTATTTTTCATTAAAAAGGAAAATCTTAGTTTTAAAGTTATATAATTATAAAATACCAAGTTTTTCCAAATAAATCGATAAATATAATTTTTTTCGAAATTAAATGTAAATTGATGTTTCTTAATTGTAACGCATTAATAAATAGCGTTTTGGTGGTGTTAGCTAAATAAAGACTAAAATTGACTAGGACAACTAGAGATTGCAACTCGTATAGCATCATTGGCAACTTTAAGTTTTCTGAGACAAGTTTTCGAATGTAGGATCTCAAGGAAGAACCTGAATTTTCATCCCGACGTATCGACCCGTCCAGTCAAATTATTTGAGGCAAGTACAATTTTGTGGTAGATTACAATTAGTTAATAATTGTTTTAATGCAATTTTAAACCACGATACAACACGGAACTCTCTTTGAGAGCATTGACTGTAACTACTGTAACTATTGGGGATTGGGGGAGTAGTGTAGTGGATATGACCACATCCAATAGTATAACTGATTGTATTAGCTTACCCCTCAAACACACGGGGATAAGCCATAACATATCACTAGGATATTACTGTAACAAACCCAACCCGGTCATATTCATTGCCTATTCATATTACACTGTTTTAACTGTTGGAAAATTATTTATTTTAAATTGTTTAAAAGTGCATAATTCTATTATTAATTTCAATTGTTAAAATATCATGAATTTGTACTTTGCTCCCTCCTGACTGGAGACTATATTTTTAGGTCCTTATGAGAATGCAGAGCTACTGATTAGTAGCTACTATAACCTTGAGCTATACCCTGCTGTGCTTCTTGAGGATGGCGTACCTGATGATGATGTTGCTTCTTTTTAGATGTTATTTTCAGTTTGATAGTTTTATTTAAAAACAATGTTATTCAGTTGGTGGTTTTAAGATTGTACTTTGTACTGAACAAGTTTTTATTTATCGAATATTAAAGATTGTAGCAAATTAGATTGAGTTGTTGATTACCTGCATATGGAGATACAGCTTACTGCCGCCGCCTCAACAGCGGTGTAGGCTGGGCATGATCCGATTCGACCCAAGTAATTGGGACCGGGTCGTGACATGCTCCGTCATAGTAATCGATCCACCACACCACTTTCCGGCCCTCGTCCTAGCCGCCTTCGCCTTCTCCGACCGCTCTCTGTGCCCGGGCTCCTTAAATCGAGCCCTCATCGTGGTCCACTGGTCAGGTGTGATCTAACCAGCAATCGGCTTTCCGGAGCGCTGACGAGCTTTCTGATCGTCAATTGCATCACGGATCAACTTGGCGATGACGGCAGAAAACTGCCTCTCAATCTGCTCGGCCCGGTGTGGTGGATAAAAATAAGTCCTCTACAAGAATTACAAATTAAAATAATAAGTTCTAAAAAATGCTTAAAATTATATTAATCATACTAAATTAACTATCTTTAGTTATCTTGAAGTGGCAAACCAGAATGCCTTCCTCTCTTTCGAGGCATCTGAGTAGTTGATCCATGGACCCCCATAGTTGGACCTTATAAAGGAGCCCAACGGTCTCTGTACCGACGAGGGACGATATCTGTATACAACGATAACCGACGTATTAATGAATATATATAGATATACAGACATGCATAAAATATATATATATATATATATATATATATATATATATATATATATATATATATATATATATATTCATTTAACTTACTTCGTAGGACCGTCGGCCCAAATCTCCATCATCGTCTCGTCCTGAGGTGCGCATGGAGGGTCGCTCTGGTATGGATCCGCCCGGGCGGGAGTAGGGACTACCTCCTCCACCTGCTCCCCACCCGCCATGTTGCTGTCAGCGGTAGGAAGGCTAGGGGAAGGAGTATGATCAGCAAGCCTGGAACTGCTCGTCGCAGGTGCACTGCCACCCGGACCTGGGACCGTATGGTATAATGGAGTGCTCGGGTCAGACGATGGTCCAGAGCCATCCTCTGGTAACGGAGCTCTCTGCCTACCTAAGGACACGGCTCGTCCTGGCCTATCTCTGTGTCGTCCTGAGGTGCCTCCGCGTCGTCCTACCATGCTGATAATAACATTGGAGTTCATAATTTAAGACTACAGAAATATGAATACATCAAAATCACAGTTTATGATTGAAAATATAAATAAATACAATGATAGTTTAGAAATATCTGTATACATTGGAATTCATAATTTAAGTTTTCAAAAATGATCATAGTTCATAATTTAAGATTACAGAAATATGAATATATCAAAATCACAGTTTCTCAATCATTCTCTGAAAATTCATCTTCTTCGTTTGCCTCCTCCTCCTCCTCATCCTCTTCCTCTTCCTCCTTATCGTCACTAGCATCTCTTTCGTCTTCCCCTTCGGATACTTGTACATCTTCTACAAAAGTAGATATTGAATAGAGAACTTCTGCTGAGTCGATATCAACTGTATTTGGTACAAGAGACAGCTCGTCCTCCTGATAAGCCACTTCGTCGACGTCGTAGGTATTTCTGGCTTTAGTCTTGCATACTGCCCACCAGTCGTACCTCGTTGTTCCCCGTCTAGGATATGTTGTAAAATATACGAGTTGAGCTTGACTTGCTAGGATAAATGATTTGTATCCTTGGTATCGACGACGGTAGTTAATATCCACAAGACCATGCTTGTCAATTTTCCATCCTTGATCTTGTATGGGATTGAACCAATCAACTTTGAACAACACGATCTTGGCAGGCACTTTGTCATAGTTGTACGTCAATTTCACGATCTCTCGTAAGACGCCATAGAAATCATTTCCTGGAGTGACATCTTTGTAGTTTGTAGATTTGATACACAAGCAACTGTTTTTTGTGGAATCAAGATCCAGGAAGCTATCTCTGATGAGAGCATTTGTTGACTAGAACTTAAACCCATTCGCGCAATAACTTGGCCATATTTTGACGGCATAAATTGGTCCCTTGGCAAGAGTTCTAATAGATTCATTCTCAAGGATGACGTCCGGACGATCGACCTAAACACGAAAAGATACAAAATTAAGTTTAATGTTAAGTTATTTATTGTGCAGTTGTGAATGGAGGAAGATTCTAACTAGCTTCTTACGTACATATGCAGTCAACCAAGACGGGAAATGAAATCTCATTTCTTCTTCTACTTCTTCATCTGCAATGTATGGTCTACTTGACCTCACCTCATCATTAAATTTACTGAAAACCAATAAATATCGGGATATACTCGTTAAATTATAATAACGTAATCAACAAATAGATGACTTGAACGTTGAAGATTTTCACTTACCACTCTAGCTTTTCCACTTCATCCTCCTCGCAGTTGAGTAATATATATAACTGGGCAGCCTTTAGTTCCTCATCATTCAAATATCTCTTTTTCAGTTTTCTAGAAGGCTTTCCAAGAGCATTGAAGACTTTCAATAATGCATCATTATATTCTATATCTCCATCGTCGTTCCTCGGAGCTCTTGTTCTATTTGTAGCAATATGAGGCTTGAAATACATTGAACAAAAGTTTGTAATCTCCTCAAGGACATAGGCTTCACAAATAGAACCCTCGACCCGTGCCTTATTTTTTTACCTTCCTCTTCAGGTGGTTTAGATGGCGCTCGAACGGGTACATCCACCGATAACCGACGGGCCAACCAACACGTGCCTTATATGAAAGATGAATTGGCAAATGCTTCATAGAGTCGAAGAATCTAGGAGGGAACACCCTCTCAAGCTTACACAATGTTACTGCAATGTCCTTCTCCTGCTTTTCAAGCCGATCGACGAGCAACTTAGTAGAACAAAGATCTCTGAAGAATATGCTAAGCTCTGTCAGTGGATCCCAAACGACATGAGGTAAGAATTCCTGAAATGTAATCGGGATTAACCTCTCCATAAAAACGTGACAGTCGTGGCTCTTCATACCCTGTAGTTTGTTCTCCTTCGGGTCAACACATCTTCTCAAATTCGATACGTACCCGTCTAGAAATTTTAGGTCCTGGATCCACCTACAAAGTTTACCTTTGTCCTTCTTGTCCAGTGAGAAAATGGCCCTGGGCTGCTTATACTTCCCACTGCATTTGATAAAGGATGACCCTGGGCTCCTTGTCCAGTGAGAAAATGGCCCTGGGCTCCTTGTCCAGTGAGAAAATGGCCCTGGGCTCCTTGTCCAATGAGAAAATGGCCCTTGGGATTGTCTTTCGTCTTCCCCTTTACGTCTATCACAGTATTTATTATATTGTCAAATACATTCTTCTCGATATGCATGACATCCAGGTTATGTCTGAGCAGATGGTCACTCCAATATGGTAGGTCCCAGAATATACTCCTCTTCGTCCAGTTGTGAGCGCGGCCAAATCCATCACACTTGTACCTCGCTGTAGGCTCTTCAATAGCACTTGACAATTCTTTAACTTCTTCCCATATCGTGTCTCCGAACCACCGTGGCGGTGGACTGGACTTCTCTACCACGCCAGCACGAAAAACATTCCTGTTCCTCTGGTACGGATGATCCTTTGGCAGGAACTGTCGATGACAATCAAAGAAGTACGGTTTTCCTTCGTGTTTCAAACGGAAAGCCTTAGTGCGATCCATGCAATACGGACATGCGAGACGACCATGGGTGCTCCAACCCGATAACATTCCATAGGCCGGGAAATCATTAATGGACCACATTAGTGCGGCCCTCATCGGAAAGTTCTGCTTTTTGGAAACATCATATGTGGTTGCACCTACTTCCCACAACTGATTCAGCTCATCTACCAAGGGCTGTAAGTACACATCGATGTTCCTCTTCGAGTTCTTCGGACCTGGAATAATAACAGTTAGGAACATGTAAGGAGTCTTCATACACATCCAAGGCGACAAGTTGTACGGAGTAACAATCATAGGCCAACAAGAATATTGTGAGCCCGAAAGTCCAACTGGGGTAAAACCGTCGGAGGAAAGCCCCAATCTGACATTACGCGGCTCCGAAGCAAAATCGGGATACACTCGATCAAAGTGCTTCCATGCTTTCCCATCGGATGGATGATCCAGTACTCCATCTATTTGTTCCCGCTTGTGCCAACTCATATTATCAGCTGTCTCCTTTGCCATAAACAACCTCTGCAACCGCGGCGTCAAAGGCAAATAGTGCATCGAATCTGTTGGCTTGCGTGCACCAGAAGTCCTTGTTGTACTAGTTGCCTTGAAGCGATCGGCACCACAAAATCTGTAGGCGTCTTCATCCTTGTCGTCCTTATAGTACAACATGCATCCTTTGCGACATGCATCAATTTTTTCATACCCCATCCCGAGCGATCTCACCATTCTCTTGGATCGGTAGAAGTCTTTAGGTAACTTGCCACCCTCCGGCAATATATCTTTAATTAACTCCAGGATTCGGTTGTAGCATTCTTGAGACATGTTAAAATCTGATTTTATGCTCAACAATCTTGTAATCACCTCCAACGGTGAATAGTAATCACAACCGGGATATAAAGGAGTCCTTGCATTCTCCAGCAACTCCATGAACTTTGCAGCATTGGCATTCGGTGCCTCCTCAGCTGCATATTGATTGTTCGGATCGAAACTAGGCCCCGCAGCATCGAAAACCATGTTCGTCCATCCTTGGTCGTAATCAGAATGCTCGTGGACATCTACATAAGGCTCCACATAAGGCTCCGGCTCGGAGGCTAAAGGCACAAGTTCTCCGTGTGCGGTAAACTGATAATAATTTGGCATGAAACCCCTCGAATATAAATGATATGTCACATCCACTTCCGAATGATATTTCAAGTTGCGACATCTCATACATGGACACTTAATTTTTGTACGGTCCATGTACTGAGGGAACGCCTTGGCAAACTGCAGAAACTGTTGCACATCCTGTATAAATTTATCCCGCACACCGCACATGTCATCAGGATGACGATTGTACATCCACAAACGGTTCTGCAGATAGTAATTCATATCCATTTTAAGATAATTACTGCAGAAAGTGAAGACCGACATGAACTGACGCACGAAAGTGACGATTGTACGACCACAAGTTTTATGTTCTTCAACGATATATTTCACATGCGTAATTGCCAAGTGTGGGAAAGAATGGCTCAGAACACAACCCAAAATTCATTCTAGCATACATTAGTTTGAATCATCTATGTTCTGTACATATGGTGTAGTATATGTTCTTATCGAATCTAGTATCTGAAGGATATAACAGAATCAAGATGAACCCACATAATGTAATACTAAGACATTATCTACTACTAAAGGATGTAGTGATAGGTTGTCGTATCATCATTGCCGAGGGATGTGGGTCGGAGGACAGTCAACTTTATCTACGGCTACATAGTTTCTGCCTCGCCAGTCGAATGGCTGTAGGGACTATGTCCTGATCACGATGTCGTACCGTAGATTAATGCAAATTCCTTATAGCAAATGTCATACATAGATTTCTGTCTCGCCAGTCGAATGGCAGATAATTATACAAATCAAACTAGTCTTAAATATTGGTACCAACTTCCTGAACATGACAGTCCCTAATTTGTACTGGATTTATCCTACCTCTGAGTTTCACACATATTAAAAAGGAAGGCATTTACTGTTAACAAGATAACCTGTCATAAATTGAATAACAGGCAGACTTAGATTTAGGATTTAAAATATGGTATTCAGGTCAACTTAATTCAGTCAAAGGGTACTAAACAGAAAGTCTAATTAAGACTTTCAACTAAGCAGGCAGCCTGGACTGCTGTTCAGAACTTGGCAGGCAAAATCCCATACCATCTGATGACAACCTATACACACCCTTGCCCAAACCATTTGTTTCAGTAGGTAAAACATTCCAGGTGACTCAAGTAACCTGTCGTGCAACATTTGGTGTCAACAGCATTCATTGTTAATTGTAACATGCATACTATCATATCCCAACTCTGCCAAAACCTGACCAAAATACCCTACACT
The DNA here is from genome assembly GCA_029216955.1 of Iris pallida. Classification (NCBI taxonomy): domain Eukaryota; kingdom Viridiplantae; phylum Streptophyta; class Magnoliopsida; order Asparagales; family Iridaceae; genus Iris; species Iris pallida. The sequence goes on from JANAVB010028820.1 coordinate 14,416,296, forward strand.
AATCATTCCATATTTCAGTAATGTCAGTGAGCTAAATCATACTCAACTGTCGAGAATACTTAGGAGAAAACTCATTCACAGGATTAGTATCCATCCTTCGTGACATAGCTGAAATTTTATAGGGCTCGATAATAATTATTAGTCAATTTATTAATCATTTTAAAATCCTAAAAATGTCCAAAAAAATCCCAGTATCAGTAAATAGGGCTCGAACCCTAAATTAGAATTCGAATCCAAGCAAAACATCAAATTGACAGTTGATATGCCTAAAAAACTCAAAAACCTCCCAGTATCAGTATATAGGTGTCACACTATGAGTCTCGTGTCCACACAGTGGGACACGACGTGTCACGACCCGCACCCACCGTGAGGGTACGAGTACGTAACAACGCCCAGCCTACGCCGCAGTGTCGGCGGTAGAATGTTGTTCTAGGTTATGAACTATAACTAACTAACATGAAATACTCTCCATAAGGAGGCCAACACAGAGGTACAACTCAATCACAATCTAGAGATGGAATATGGCACGATAAAATAGATAAGAAATCCTCAACTGAGGTACAGTAGAAAGAAATAACAGAGTCTCAACAACTACCAGTCTCAACATCTCTAAAATATACAACTCTGAAAATAAAGACAACAGCTAAACACGAAAAGAAAGAACAGTCTAAGCTATCTATACTATGCAAGGTATCATCTTCAGCAGCTGCCTGAACCTCCCCTGGGGTCCAGGTCGCGAGTGTCATCTAGGCAAACTCCAAGTAAGGGTGCATGGTTCCTCATCATCCTCTGTAAAATTTTCAACAGGTCCAGTCAGGACGGGAGCGAGCACAAAACATCTCACGCAGTTCATATCAAGTTAGAAAATATAAAGCATGTAATAGAGTAAGGTACATGAAACGCTGAAAGAAGAATGTATATAAAAAACAGTAGAGATTTGATAACAGGAAATATCTATATATATGATAAGTAAGAACTGTAAGTCAACTGTGATTTAGAGTACAATATGGTTATGTAAACGGTCTAGGACAATACAATGGTAACTCCATTGTACGTGAGTGTACAATAGAAATATACAATAGTTATACAATGTTGTACAATAGGATTTGAGTACATAACCAATTCTACTCCCCCTCCCCAATCAATACACAAGGATCCACTCCAGTTACGTTATCTTATACAATAGTGTACAATGTTATACAATAGATGTACAATATTATATAATAGATGTACAATATTATGCAATAGTTGTACAATGTTATACAATAGTGTACAATGGTCTATCCCTGGGACTCAGGTGATAATGAGAGTACAATATGCACAATGAGTATACAAGGATATGGGCATTCAATAAATACAATATGTAAGTGAAACGCACATCACAATATGTATTTAGTGAATACAAGAGGATAACATCTCAAAAGAAGATCCATATAGTACCAATCCGTGATAACAATCGTGTCAGCATCAAGTACAGTAATCTGGAACAAGAATGTAAATCCAGACAAGTATGAAATGGTCAGAGAATGTACTCGCCTCGTATCTGAATGTCTGAAGTAAATGTACTGTCCGAGATGAGGTACCTGACTCCTAGTTAGAGCAACACAAGTCAAGATGTACACATGGAATGATAAATATAATCTACAATACATCTACATACTGTCTACGTCAAACTAGACTAAAGTCAATACTTGGTCAACTCCAGTCAACCCTAGAAGTCAAACTAGGTCGACCAAGTCAAACCAAAGTCAACAAGTATAATAAGTCTCACTAGGCCTAACCAAGCCTAGGCTAGAAACCAAATACAAGCACAAGCCAAAACAAGCTAAGCTAGCACTCATATATATATAGGATACCTATATATATCTCAATATATATATATATATATATATATATATATATATACACACATATGTATAGAGAAAGGGGAAAACACATGTGCTCATGTGTCATGTGTGTGTGTGTTAGACATAGGCATGTGAGTGTCATATGGTATGTGAAAACAGTGTAACAAATCAGTGGCAAATGTAAGTGAAAAATTAGTGAACTATAAACAATGTGAAATCTGGAATCTAAAATAGTGTGACATTGTGTCCTGTGTGCACATTGCCAAGGGAAAATAGTGAACCATTGAACAATACCCATTTCAGTTCAGCTTTCTATATTGAAGACCATTTCACAGTTTACATTAAGAAGTAATGATGGAAAACAGTTCACACAAACTCAGTTCAGCCAAACATTTCATTTCCAGATTAATACATTGAAAAACCCTTAATTCAGTTCACAAGAATTCAGTTTAAAACAGTTCCCACACCCCAGTTTTCAGTCCGTACTTAACTCACAGATTTATGAGCCAAATCAAAACCAATTCAACCCCAAATTGACATACAAATAGAAATCATATAGGTGCACTACAATGAGGTTTTAAACCATGAAATTAACAGTGTTAACTAGGTTAAATTTGATGCTAAAGTTCATAATAAAATTTGGAAACACAGGAAATAATGGACTGATGTAATAGGTATCAAGAAAATTGGGATAATGAGAAATCAACATTGACAGTTAACATGAACAGTTGATAGGAATGATACTTCAACCCATCATTCGAATTCAAACACAAAAAGACACTAAGACATGCATGAGAATTCACATTAAGTGGCCATTCTAATTCAGTTCATTAAGGAACAGTAACAGGGAAAGAGATGTGTATGGCTGTCAATGACAGTTAAGCAATTGTAACCCAAACAATTACATGCCTACTTATATATTTACATATATTCATATATACATAGAGATTTAGAGAGAGATTAAGGTATACATGTGTGTGTAAATAGGACATACAAACAATATGTGTGTGTATAGAGTTTAGATAGGTGTCTAGGTAAACTAGGTACTTGTGTGTGTGTAACATGAGAGGGTGAGGGTGTGTGTACTATATTGCATTTACATGGGGGTATTAGGCACATAGGTTCCCAAAATAGTGTGACAGGAATCCTGTGTATGTGTGTGAGTGTATTTGTGTACATGAGTGTCAAGAGGGTGTTAATTTAAGTTAGGAAAACAGTATAGTGTAGGGTGTGAAAAGTGTTCAGTCTACCAGAGGACAGTGGGTAGTGTCACATGTGTCTCAGTGTTAGGGTGTGTGTGTTAACAGCCTACATTACAAGAACGAAAACCAGGTGACAGTTTGCAACATATCCAAAACCTCCAATCAAAATGCTAACTTGATTCCAACTATATAACTTAACATAAAACAATATAAAGCCACACACCAACCAATCTCAGGTTTGTTGACAGCTAACATACAATTTAAAGTTCTGAAATTGGGATGTGTGGGTGAATTGAACTAAGAATGGGTGGCCTGTGTTCTCAGTTTTCAAAATGGCTCTCAGGTTTTCAGTTAGTCAACAGTCCCAAGCAAGTTTGTATCCAATAACCAAACACCCACATGAACCTAACATTTATTAAATCAAACACATGTGTCAAAGAGCTAAAACTAACCATTAACATCAATACTACAGCTAAGAAAGTTAAAACTTCTGAAATCAAAATCAGAGAATGAAACAGTGTATCAGGGGTTTGGGAATTGACAGTGTAACCCATTCAAAAACAAATTCGAAGCCAAATTCTCAAACACCAAACTTAGATCATCATTTCAGCACCCTAATACACATGTATGTGAGTTAATATGGCAATTAAACATTGACATTTCAGTTTAGAATAGGAATCAAAACTCAGGAATGAAGAACAGCTCATGCGTATCAGTCAAAATCAGGAACTTCAAATTTGAACAATCAAAACACATTAAAATGGTAAACTAAGAGTTGGTAATTTCTAAAGTATGTGCACACGTGTTGTACAGGTCATTTGTGTCCCAGAACTGGACACGAATCGTGTCCAAACCATTACACGAACATAGACTCAAAACTATGTACCAACAGTGTCGTGCACGCGTGCACGCGTGTCGAACACATGACACAGGCCATGTGGGGACACGTGGCCGTGCACATGTGTAGCCCACGTGTAGGGCTACATGGTCGACATCCTACACCGTGTCTACGTCACGTATTGTGTCGTGTCTAGCCACGTATCAGTGGCAAAATTTCGTGTGACTGCACAGTGCGTACGACAGTGTCGAATCCGTGCGCGTGTGATTTCTCCGCGTGTAGTGAACCATATGCTCCCAAATTTTGGGAGCATAGTGTCAGTGACTGCCTCAACAAATCCCCAAAGTTTCGTGTCCCCACGTGTCCTACACAGTGAGTTATAGGCCCCAAGATGCAGGACACTGCACGCTGTCCAGAACAGCAAGTTCGTGTCCCCGTGTGGACACGACACAGCACGAAAATCACAGATTAATGACACGAAATCAAACATTACACCTAGCACTACAAATTCATTCAACACATTTCAAAAATAATAATGAAAACACGAGGGTGGCATTTCATCAAACACCTACATAGATACATTGATACATGTCCGATACGGACACCAAACGGACACAAACTTTGCAAAACCTATACCAACAGAGAGAGGACACCTAGGGCTTCCTAACCATGCAAAGAAAATGAAATTTGGTGGAGGGAATAGGGATTTACCTATATGTTCAATTTGTATGAAAAAGCTTCAAAAATGGGGTTTTCTTCTTGATGGTCAAGCGCTCCAAATTGGTCCAAACCTGAGATTTCTCTCCATAGACATGAAATAGAGCTGGATTAGGAACTAATGCAAAAGACTAGAGGAGAAAAGGAACTAAAATGAATAATCTATGGGTTGGGGAAGAATGGACAAACCTCTTTCTTCAAAACTTGGAGAAATTAATAAAAGAGGCAAGAACAAATGGAAGAGGCATTAAATAGGGTGTAAAACCCTAGGTTGGCTGCCATGGGTGGACTTGTTGGGATTTAGGCTTAAGTCATGGGCCTATGGTTCAATTCACAAGTCATTAAATCACAAGTCATTGCATTAAACCATAAAGCATGACTTAATTATACTAAACCTAATCCCCTCATTCTAAAACCAATCTCTAATGACTAAAATGGGTTAACTCAAGTTAGGCTAGGGTTACCATAGCTAGGGTTAGGTTCTAGTCTAGTCTACAAGTCTCAAACTAGTCAAAGCCCAAACTAGGAATTCACCAATTCAATAAATTATCAAATAATTCAAATAAGTCCAAAATGACCAAATTACCCCTAGGCTAAAAATGATAATTAGATCATCCTAATGATATGGCTAGGCTCTAGGACAGACAGTCTCTACGGTTTCACTAGCTACACATCAAAATCACAAGTCATTACTTAGAACAGTTTTTAAATAGTTCAAAAATAATTAAAAATTACTAAAAATCATAATATAAAATAAATATCAATAAATAATAATTATAATTACAAAATTTCAAAATTACCCTCATCTAAAAAATTGGATGTTACAATCCTACCCACCTTATAAAAATTTTGTCCTCGAAATTAAGATGATCGCACCCCCTTCTAGGTCAAGCATAATCAAGGGTCAATCACTAGTCAATTTTCTCAACATCCTAGTACTTGGTCATCAGCTGGTCAACTTCTTAGGATTTTACCTATGCTAGCTACCTAGTGTTGGCAACTAGAGATTAGCAAAAGAAAACTCGATAATAGGCTAGCTCTAACTTTCCAATCCTATCAGTCACCGATAACTAAATACATACAAGCTAAGCACACCAATCACAAATACCACATATACATAAGCTCAAGAACAACAACCCATCACCTATATCCTAAGTATATCATCTACAATCTATATGTATATAGGCCTCTCAGTCTTAGGTGAACTACAACTATACTCAAGGACAGGCTCTGGTCACTGGGTCATCAAGGTTGTATGGCATACTAACATCCTATATGTATAAACTGGTTGGTATTATAAATAACAGGAAAACATCTACAATGGGTTACTATTCTAATACCAATACCAACTATCCCCTCTAGGGTACAGACACTCTACAAGTCGTCATATCATTATACTATGAAGGATCTACCTATGAACAAGCTCTACAAACCTAAATATCCTTACTCCTAAGTCATTTATAACAATCAAAAGGGTATGATGTTTAAAACCTTCTCAAGATACAATCTGTTAATCATATATGTCTGTCCAAAAATCATGTTGTCCAGAGTCTTCATCATGCTAGTGAGCAAGGCTACGATAATCACGGAGTCCTTGACTAAGGTACGTACCTCTAGGTTCATGGTATTTAAAATTTTTGCATTGCCGCATGTGACGGCGAAAACCTTAAATTCCCATACCCGATAAATACATCCAAAGTCTGACTACGTGTCCTCACTATGCCAACTATCACTGTCACGCCCCGACCCGGGAAATCGCTCGTCCTCGCTAGATTTTACCCGAATCATCGCCATCGCTGGGGCGTGATGCCGCACGAGCCTGGAGTTGCGCTCGTGCAAGGCAAGATAACAGGTTCACATAGAACTATCTCAAATCGATAACATAAGCAGCGGAAGAAAACAAGTGAAACATAAGAATCTCTTTTATTAATATTAAACTGAAGGTTACAAAGGCTCTGAATAGCCCAACATAAAATGCCAATTGGCTACAACGCTCATGATCTCTCTTAGCTCACAAAGGATTACATTGCTCCATACATTATGCCTCTTTATAGCCACCAAGTAGTCCTCGGCCGAACATCTTCATGTCGCAAGTCCGAACGCATATGCGGAAGCTTCTCTTGAACGCCAAGGACTCCATGCCTCGGCACGTCCAAGCCAAGCTCCGCCCCGAGCTGATCATAACCTGAACCTGCACATAGACTAGTGGGGGTTTAGTGCTTTCGTCCTCGCTTCGCACTGATCAAGACCCGCTCACACCCAAACCAAACACTTATTCATTTAGTGAGCATGCATCTTAATTTGTGATCTTTCTATTTAGCCTTAGGATCAGTTTCATAGCAATACTCATGCATAGCAACTTATCTTAAATGTGTCCCGTACCGTGTTCCTGCAGCAGACACAGTTAGCCATAACATGAAACATAAATATAGTGTTCGTGCTCATCCCCGTCCCGTTACCTTAGCCTGCAGTGGTTAGAACTTAACATAAAATCATCTCATTTACGTAAGCGACCAATCATAACTTGGACCAATCATAAACGTAAACATATGTATAATGGGTAGCAGGCCCTGCGCCTGCTCCCAGCTCTCATCTCAGTCCACCGGCCCTATCTATATGAAGGTCACGGTGTGTCGCACCGTAATGGACTTGGCATCTCATATGTGTAAGCCTACAATCGCTTCGATACGGGTTGCTAGCCCAGTATCCGAAGGATCCCAAACTTACGGATATCATAGCTTATCACAGCACTGGACGGTCGCAATCCGTCCGAATGTTGTGCACCATAAATACCACACATAATTCCCTCCTAGGCCGAACGGTCCCGGCGCCCCGGCGTAACCGTTCGAGGGAAGCCACACCCGTGCACGGGCAATCCGAGTCCATTGACCATGCAATACGTTCCATAGCATACAATCCATAGCATACCAACCGATCTCGTAATCCATAAACCTAGTGTCGCACATAAACGGTTTCCCGTGCCATAAACGTAATCCACCATTCATATGGGGAGCTCCGTCGGCGTTATGCCCCAACACATCCATATTGATGCACGACGCCCAACGGCTTTGTCGTCTCGTACTCATAATCACGCGTCCCGATTATAGTGTTATTCGCATAGCCTACCTCCGTATTTACTTAGTCATTTCGTAAACATAAGTGCCCGAAGGCACGCTCAGCGTCGTATTCAATGTTCTACGCCTAGAGTTCAATGTTCTCAGAGCCGTGCACCTGATGCACATCTCGATGTTGTCTTTCAATGTTCTACCATCATGCCCTATCGCGACTCGTGCACTTGATGCACGTCGCTTCAATTGTTCGATTGTTCAATGTTCTATCTTAGTGTTCGACACATACTTAGGCACTTACTCGTCGAGCCACGCTCGCTAACTCGATAACATATTACGCATACCATAACACATTTTATTGGACGTGAAGGAATAGGGAGAGAGAGTCAAGAACCCGCCCACCTTAAGCCGATACGCCTTGCCGCCTCGCCGATTGAAGCGTCTCGCTTCCATAACTCGATCGCATAGCTAACTCCCGGACTTAGCCATTCCTTTGCTCTACTCGGTTGATTTGGCCTATCGCGCCCATGCCACAATCCGTTGCAAGGCCACGATTTGGTTTTGCGGACACTTCATTGCATAAGGCAAAATGCCGACCTCTTATCGTCCAGCGTAGAAGCATAGCCTGCACACCAGATCAACTAAAATCAGCACTTGCTCAAGCGGGACTTACTCTTTGCATCGATTCGATTCATAGATTCCAACCGACTCAAAGCTTACCTTTGGCCAACGCAACACTTGCATCGATTCATATCGATACCTTATCGGGTCAACGCAACTCTTCGAGTCAACGACTCATCGTAATGCACCGATGCGGAGCGGGGCATTACATAATATACCACTCAAAATCAGGTTCGTCCTCGAACCGAAACCAACACTTAATCCAAGTGCCTCGCATAGATCGCTTCACGATCACGTGTTACTATCGTTGAATCATACAACTCAGTCTGGATCATACACATATTTTAGGCGTCCCACCAATATATGCATTTCAGCCAAGCTTAGTTGTAGGATATCGGGACAACTAACAAACTCAACTTAAATCCTCAAGCATCCATCGGTCCGTACTCGGCTTAGTCATATCTTAGCGCTTATTCCCAAAATACTCTTCGTATGCATCTTCCCATAACATGCGATCATCCTCCAACATCTTGTACATAACTTAATTCAACCATAACTTCGGTCTCATAAGTTTCTTGCCGGCCACCTAACACTCACATTGCATCGAGTCATTGCACATCCGATCACAACAATTCTCTGCAACGCCTATTCGCCCAACCGTTTCCTATCTCCCGCATAACTTAAGTCTTTTATCCAATCATTCATAACACTTGGCCATAACGACATGGACTACGTCCACATGTCACCAACTCTTTTGTCTACAATCCGTACTAAATCTCGCACACAACTATCCCAACACGATCTACGTTCTCGAACTACCCGCGCATCGAGTCTGGGGCTACCCCCGCTAGGCAACTTATCCAGACATCATGCTCGCACTCTCCCGACACAGAGGTCAACTTGAGTCTACGATGCTCAAAGGCAACAATCTTTCCGACCCAAGGTCTCTTACGATACGCCCATCTCCTACTCTCGACCGAGTACGAATCCCTCACTCAATCATCGATTCAATCCCGACTAGTTCGTTTCGTAATGTAACTCGCGCGCTCAACACACATAGCCTAACCGTTACTCAACCGATCTACGACACACTCTTAGGGTCGTTCTATTATCTGTCGCTCTCGTGCATTGCAGAATCCTTGCAATCGCCTTACCGCATCACTACGCTAAGCACGTTCCTCAACATCCACTCGATCCAACATAACTTTTCCTACCATATCGATTCTAGTACTCGCTAACTTTCGATACGCGATACTCACTCGCTTAGACTTATCCTCGACATGCACTACCTCATTCCTTATCCTTCATACGCGACTTCTTTAGGGTCATCCTATGGGACTCCAACATTCACTTGATTTGGCGGTCAAGTCTTCTAGGGTCATCTGCCCCGAAACTACGCTTGATAATTGAAGATCATCAACGAGGGACAGTTACAACGAACCATGCTATATCCTATCGCGGAGCCAAATCAATTCCCGATATTTCCTATACGACTTTACCCAATCCGACATACCTTACCAATCCGTAATTTATCCATCCCATGTGCAACTGATGCGCCGCTACTACTCGAGTCACTTAGGCACTACCGTTGACAATATCGCACAATCCTCAATTTCACCTTCGCGTCAAACCACAAGTCCATATCAAATTTGCCACGCCTCGTAAGTTCGATCATCCCCACTGGATGAATCACCATACCAGTGCTCACGCGGAATGATCGTCCAAATTTGACGTGACGCATGTGCGAGGCTGGTGTTGCGCTCGCTCAAGACAAGAATGTCAACATAGTGGTGATCCGCGAAGCAATCCAGACACTTTCGATTTCATCCGAGCAACATCCATCGACTCTCAATTTCTCCGAAGCATTCCTACCGTTATCATCCAAACTGTCATAGCTTAACTTGCATCTTATTCATCCAACAACAATGCTCAACATAATTTTCGTTCATTCGATCAGAGTATCCCCGAGTTATTGTATATCGTCTTTGATACGCCTCAATACCATCGTCGATATGCATAACTTGAACATCCTCCTTTCTCATAAGCTCAAACCCGTTGCAATCATTGCCATTATCCGAACTCGAATACGAATCAAGTCTCGCACAAATCACTTCTCATATCCCTAACTCGTACTTCCAAATCGTGCTACCGACTCATTGTATTAACCCAAATTCGTTCGTACAATTTCTCCGTACTTACTCAATTCGTTCCGAAGACGTCTCCGTACTAACTCCACATAAGTTCGACCGGGTCGACCATTTCCTCAACGTAGCATTCATTCACATATGCTCGGCCTATCGTTCGACTTATACTTAGCGAATCCTCGTCCGACGTATCCTCCGTAGGCACGACTTCACGCATGCTCATTTAACTAATTCACAAGCATACTTATATCGACTCCTATCGCATCATTTCCACTCGAGTCTCGATACCATTCCATCCGTTGCGGACAAACATACCGTACAACATAATCGTTTCGACGAAACCTATCGCAAGTCACCAACCAGCTTAACATAACCATCGCTAAGTGGTATTCCATATACCACTCAGGATCGAGCCTATCGTTATCGATACAATACTTCACCATACTTACTCGCATAGTTGGTATTGCATATACCACTCGAAATCGAGTCATTACTCGACATCACACTTCGCATAGGTCCGACTTCTATCTCAACTTAACCGTCCCGTATGGCGATCCTTCCGATCCCAGCTCTAACGTTAGCTCAAGTTTGACACATAATCGATCTAACCGGACCATGGCGATCATCTCGATCCCACCCGCAACATTCGCTTATTCAAAGCTCAACGCGACATTCGGCCAACATGCATGTTCGCCTACACAACTTGACTTAGCGACCAACTCGATTCGTTACTATCGCATCCACGATCTTCGAATCCCGCACGTTGCAGCTCGTGCAACAACTTAGTCTCGATACTTAAGGTCTTTACTCAATCTCGAACAACATTTTGCTATCCATCCGCATAGCCATACTACGCACATCATACCGTATCGACTCGTTGCACCGATGCAACGAACGATCCACGACTCGCTGCACTCCGTGCAACCGATAACACATAACTATTCCAGTAGTCACATAACACGTATCGCCTCACATATCGACCCGTTGCACTTCGTGCAACCAACAACACATATCTCTCGCACTTCGTGCGACCGCCAACACATAACTCCTCGCACTTCGTGCGACCGACCACACATATCGTTGTACTTCATGCAGCCAATATCACCATATTCGTTGCACTTCGCACGACCATCATTCCATAACTCGTTGCACTTCGTGCAACCAACACTCTCCGATGGCACCCGGAGATAACGTGATAGTCACGACATACTTGTGGCAGACGTACGCACTTAATATAGACTTATTGTATGGAACATCCAATGTAGCGTCGAGCAGATCCATGAGCCATGCGGTTGCGGAAACAACTTAGAGTCTTAACTGAATTTCGATATCGAAGCAACTGAGGGTCAAAGAGATTCACATACGGTCCAAAGGATGGAACAGCTCTGATACCAACTTGTCACGCCCCGACCCGGGAAATCGCTCGTCCTCGCTAGATTTTACCCGAATCATCGCCATCGCTGGGGCGTGATGCCGCACGAGCCTGGAGTTGCGCTCGTGCAAGGCAAGATAACAGGTTCACATAGAACTATCTCAAATCGATAACATAAGCAGCGGAAGAAAACAAGTGAAACATAAGAATCTCTTTTATTAATATTAAACTGAAGGTTACAAAGGCTCTGAATAGCCCAACATAAAATGCCAATTGGCTACAACGCTCATGATCTCTCTTAGCTCACAAAGGATTACATTGCTCCATACATTATGCCTCTTTATAGCCACCAAGTAGTCCTCGGCCGAACATCTTCATGTCGCAAGTCCGAACGCATATGCGGAAGCTTCTCTTGAACGCCAAGGACTCCATGCCTCGGCACGTCCAAGCCAAGCTCCGCCCCGAGCTGATCATAACCTGAACCTGCACATAGACTAGTGGGGGTTTAGTGCTTTCGTCCTCGCTTCGCACTGATCAAGACCCGCTCACACCCAAACCAAACACTTATTCATTTAGTGAGCATGCATCTTAATTTGTGATCTTTCTATTTAGCCTTAGGATCAGTTTCATAGCAATACTCATGCATAGCAACTTATCTTAAATGTGTCCCGTACCGTGTTCCTGCAGCAGACACAGTTAGCCATAACATGAAACATAAATATAGTGTTCGTGCTCATCCCCGTCCCGTTACCTTAGCCTGCAGTGGTTAGAACTTAACATAAAATCATCTCATTTACGTAAGCGACCAATCATAACTTGGACCAATCATAAACGTAAACATATGTATAATGGGTAGCAGGCCCTGCGCCTGCTCCCAGCTCTCATCTCAGTCCACCGGCCCTATCTATATGAAGGTCACGGTGTGTCGCACCGTAATGGACTTGGCATCTCATATGTGTAAGCCTACAATCGCTTCGATACGGGTTGCTAGCCCAGTATCCGAAGGATCCCAAACTTACGGATATCATAGCTTATCACAGCACTGGACGGTCGCAATCCGTCCGAATGTTGTGCACCATAAATACCACACATAATTCCCTCCTAGGCCGAACGGTCCCGGCGCCCCGGCGTAACCGTTCGAGGGAAGCCACACCCGTGCACGGGCAATCCGAGTCCATTGACCATGCAATACGTTCCATAGCATACAATCCATAGCATACCAACCGATCTCGTAATCCATAAACCTAGTGTCGCACATAAACGGTTTCCCGTGCCATAAACGTAATCCACCATTCATATGGGGAGCTCCGTCGGCGTTATGCCCCAACACATCCATATTGATGCACGACGCCCAACGGCTTTGTCGTCTCGTACTCATAATCACGCGTCCCGATTATAGTGTTATTCGCATAGCCTACCTCCGTATTTACTTAGTCATTTCGTAAACATAAGTGCCCGAAGGCACGCTCAGCGTCGTATTCAATGTTCTACGCCTAGAGTTCAATGTTCTCAGAGCCGTGCACCTGATGCACATCTCGATGTTGTCTTTCAATGTTCTACCATCATGCCCTATCGCGACTCGTGCACTTGATGCACGTCGCTTCAATTGTTCGATTGTTCAATGTTCTATCTTAGTGTTCGACACATACTTAGGCACTTACTCGTCGAGCCACGCTCGCTAACTCGATAACATATTACGCATACCATAACACATTTTATTGGACGTGAAGGAATAGGGAGAGAGAGTCAAGAACCCGCCCACCTTAAGCCGATACGCCTTGCCGCCTCGCCGATTGAAGCGTCTCGCTTCCATAACTCGATCGCATAGCTAACTCCCGGACTTAGCCATTCCTTTGCTCTACTCGGTTGATTTGGCCTATCGCGCCCATGCCACAATCCGTTGCAAGGCCACGATTTGGTTTTGCGGACACTTCATTGCATAAGGCAAAATGCCGACCTCTTATCGTCCAGCGTAGAAGCATAGCCTGCACACCAGATCAACTAAAATCAGCACTTGCTCAAGCGGGACTTACTCTTTGCATCGATTCGATTCATAGATTCCAACCGACTCAAAGCTTACCTTTGGCCAACGCAACACTTGCATCGATTCATATCGATACCTTATCGGGTCAACGCAACTCTTCGAGTCAACGACTCATCGTAATGCACCGATGCGGAGCGGGGCATTACAATCACGACTATCGAAGATTCTAGATCCCATGATTTAGGTGACCTAGCCCATATGATTTTCTCAGAAGGAAAAAGAAGACAAACATAACAAAAGAGCAACATAACAAAATTAATCAATGAACAAGGAACAGATGGAACCGGATTTCAAGGTAGTTATAAAAGACAATTTTGGGAATGGAATCAAGAAGAACGGAACTTGCAGCAAGATCTCCAATGGTCTGTGCATCCTCGACTGTCCTGACGATAGCTCACCCTGCTGGTTTCCCCTGGTCTGCTGCTGATGCTGCATGAATCGCTGCTGCTGAGAAAAACCGGAAATGACGAAAAAAGTCTCTGTACAAACAGAGGTGCACCTCTAATGTAACAGAAACGCCAACCTGAGTCAGCACAACAGGAGCTGCGGTCTCGAGGCCCTGATGAACATGACGAGAGGTGGCCAGCCTCTCGATAGCATCCCCCGAACCGAAGTGATGAGATCATGTCTCCATAACCATCATGAAGACAGATCAAAACAAGAAACAATTTCTGAGAATGAAGCAAAATTTCAAAAGAGGACAGTTTATATTTAAGGAAAAAACAATAAGCAGCAAATTTAGATAAAAGGGATCTGATAAGGAGTTTTTCCTAATGTGATTGAGTACCTTCAAAATATCCTAATCCTACTGCAGGCTGTAGTGATACTCTAGTTCGAATACCACTACATAAACTCGACCTGCATGGGCCACCACTAAAAATGTGTCACGACCCGCACCCACCGTGAGGGTACGAGTACGTAACAACGCCCAGCCTACGCCGCAGTATCGGCGGTAGAACACTGTTCTAGGTTATGAACTATAACTAACTAACATGAAATACTCTCCATAAGGAGGCCAACACAGAGGTACAACTCAGTCACAATCTAGAAATGGAATATGGCACGATAAAATAGATAAGAAATACTCAACTGAGGTACAGTAGAAAGAAATAACAGAGTCTCAACAACTGCCAGTCTCAACATCTCTAAAATATACAACTCTGAAAATAAAGACAACAGCTAAACACGAAAAGAAAGAACAGTCTAAACTATCTATACTATGCAAGGTATCATCCTCAACAGCTGCCTGAACCTCCCTTGGGGTCCAGGTCACGAGTGTCATCTAGGCAAACTCCAAGTAAGGGTACAGGGTTCCTCATCATCCTCTGTAAAATTTTCAATAGGTCCAGTCAGGACGGGAGCGAGCACAAAACATCTCACGCAGTTCATATCAAGTTAGGAAATATAAAGCATGCAATAGAGTAAGGTACATGAAACGCTGAAAGAAGAATGTATATGAAAAACAGTAGAGATTTGATAACAGAAAATATCTATATATATGATAAGTAAGAACTGTAAGCCAACTGTAATTTAGAGTACAATATGGTTATGTAAACGGTCTAGGACAATGCAATGGTAACTCCATTGTACGTGAGTGTACAATAGACATATACAATAGTTATACAATGTTGTACAATAGGATTTGAGTACATAACCAATTCTACTCCCCTCCCCAATCAATACACAAGGATCCACTCCAGTTACGTTATCTTATACAATAGTGTACAATGTTATACAATAGATGTACAATATTATACAATAGATGTACAATATTATACAATAGTTGTACAATGTTATACAATAGTGTACAATGGTCTATCCCTGGGACTCAGGTGATAATGAGAGTACAATATGCACAATGAGTATACAAGGATATGGGTATTCAATAAATACAATGTATAAGTAAAACGGACATCACAATATGTATTTAGTGAATACAAGGGGATAACATCTCAAAAGAAGATCCATATAGTACCAATCCGTGATAACAATCGTGTCAGCATCAAGTACAGTAATCTAGAACAAGAATATAAATCCAGACAAGTATGAAATGGTCAGAGAATGTACTCGCCTCGTATCTGAATGTCTGAAGTAAATGTACTGTCCGAGATGAGGTACCTGACTCCTAGTTATAGCAACACAAGTCAAGATGTACACAGGGAATGATAAATGTAATCTGTAATGCATCTGCATGCTGTCTATGTCAAACTAGACTAAAGTCAACACTTGGTCAACTCCAGTCAACCCTAGAAGTCAAACTAGGTCGACCAAGTCAAACCTAAGTCAACAAGTCTAATAAGTCTCACTAGGCCTAACCAAGCCTAGGCTAGAAACCAAATACAAGCACAAGCCAAAACAAGCTAAGCTAGCACTCACATATATATAGGATACCTATATATATATATATATATATATATATATATATATATATATATATATATATATATATATATATATATATATATATGTATAGAGAAAGGGGAAAACACATGTGCTCATGTGTCATGTTTGTGTGTGTGTGTTAGACATAGGCATGTGAGTGTCATATGGTATGTGAAAGCAGTGTAAGAAATCAGTGGCAAATGTAAGGGAAAAATCAGTAAACTATAAACAATGTGAAATCTAGAATCTAAAACAATGTGACATTATGTCCTATGTGCACATTGCCAAGGGAAAACAGTGAACCATTGAACAATACTTATTTCAGTTCAGCTTTCCATATTGAAGACCATTTCACAGTTTACATTAAGAAGTAATGAAGGAAAACAGTTCACACAAACTCAGTTCAGCCAAACATTTCATTTCCAGATTTATACATTGAAAAACCCTTAATTCAGTTCACAAGAATTCAGTTTAAAACAGTTCCCATACCCCAGTTTTCAGTCCATACTTAACTCACAGATTTAAGAGCCAAATCAAAACCAATTCAACCCCAAATTGACACACAAATCGAAATCATATAGGTACACTACAATGAGGTTTTTAACCATGAAATTAACAGTGTTAACTAGGTTAAATTTGATGCTAAAGTTCATATTAAAATCTGGAAAGACAGGAAATAATGGACTGATGTAATAGGTATTAGAAAAATTGGGATAATGAGAAATCAACATTGACAGTTAACATGAACAGTTGATAGGAATGATACTTCAACCCATCATTCAAATTTAAACACAAAAAGACACTAAGACATGCATGAGAATTCACATTAAGTGGCCATTCTAATTCAGTTCATTAAGGAACAGTGACAGGGAAAGAGATGTGTGTGGCTGTCAATGACAGTTAAGCAATTGTAACCCAAACAATTACATGCCTACATACATATTTACATATATTCATATATACATAGAGATTTAGAGAGAGATTAAGGTATACATGTGTGTGTAAATAGGACATACAAACAATATGTGTGTGTATAGAGTTTAGATAGGTGTCTATGTAAACTAGGTACTTGTGTGTGTAACATGAGAGGGTGAGGGTGTGTGTACTATATTGCATTTACATGGGGGTATTAGGCACATAGTTTCCCAAAACAGTGTGACAGGAATCCTGTGTATGTGTGTGAGTGTATTTGTGTACATGAGTGTCAAGAGGGTGTTAATGTAAGTTAGGAAAATAGTGTAGTGTAGGGTGTGAAAAGTGTTCAGTCTACCAGAGGACAGTGTGTAGTGTCACATGTGTCTCAGTGTTAGGGTGTGTGTGTTAACAGCCTACATTACAAGAATAAAAACCAGGTGACAGTTTGCAACATATCCAAAACCTTCAATCAAAATGCTAACTTGATTCCAACTATATAACTTAACATAAAACAATATAAAGCCACACACCATTCAATCTCAGGTTTGTTGACAGCTAACATACAATTTAAAGTTCTGAAATTGGGATGTGTGGGTGAATTGAACTAAGAAGGGTGGCCTGTGTTCACAGGTTTTCAAAATGGCTCTCAGGTTTTCAGTTAGTCAACAGTCCCAAGCAAGTTTGTACCCAATAACCAAACACCCACATGAACCTAACATTTATCAAATCAAACACATGTGTCAATGAGCTAAAACTAACCATTAACATCAATACTACAGCTAAGAAAGTTAAAACTTCTGAAATCAAAATCAGAGAATGAAACAGTGTATCAGGGGTTTGGGAATTGACAGTGTAACCCATTCAAAAACAAATTCGAAGCCAAATTCTCAAACACCAAACTTAGATCATCATTTCAGTACCCTAATACACGTGTATGTGAGTTAATATGGCAATTACACATTGACATTTTAGTTTAGAATAGGAATCAAAACTCAGGAATGAAGAACAGCTCATGCGTATCAGTCAAAATCAGGAACTTCAAATTTGAACAATCAAAACACATTAAAATGGTAAACTAAGAGTTGGTAATTTCTAAAGTATGTGTACACGTATTGTACAGGTCATTCATGTCCCAGAACTGGATACGAATCGTGTCCAAACCATTACACGAACATAGACTCAAAACTGTGTACCAACAGTATCGTGCACGCGTGCACGCGTGTCGAACACATGACACAGGCCACGTGGGGACACGTGTCCGTGCACACGTGTAGCCCACGTGTAGGGCTATACGGTCGACACCCTGTACCGTGTCCACGTCACGTGTTGTGTCGTGTCTAGCCACGTATCAGTGGCAAAATTTTGTGTGACTGCACAGTGCGTGCGACAGTGTCGAATCTGTGCGCGTGTGATTTCTCCGCGTGTAGTGAACCATATGCTCCCAAATTTTGGAAGCATAGTGTCTGTGACTGCCTCAACAAATCTCTAAAGTTTCGTGTTCCCACGTGTCCTACACAGTAAGTTATAGGCCCCGAGATGCAGGACACTGCACGCTGTCCAGAACAGCAAGTTCGTGTCCCCATGTGGACACGACACAGCACAAAAATCACAGATCAATGACACGAAATCAAATACTACACCTAGCACTACAAATTTATTCAACACATTTCAAAAATAATAATGAAAACACGAGTGTGGCATTTCATCAAACACCTACATGGATACATTGATACGTGTCCGATACGGACACCAAATGGACACAAAACTTTGTAAAACCTATACCAACAGAGAGAGGACACCTAGGGCTTCCTAACCATGCAAAGAAAACAAAATTTGGTGGAGGGAATAGGAATTTACCTATATGTTCAATTTGCATGAAAAAGCTTTAAAAAGGGGGGTTTTCTTCTTGATGGCCAAGCGCTCCAAATTGGTCCAAACCTGAGATTTCTCTCCATGGACATGAAATAGAGCTGGATTAGGAACTAATACAAAAGACTAGAGTGGAAAAGGAACTAAAATGAATAATCTATGGGTTGGGGAAGAATAGACAAACCTTTTTCGTCAAAACTTGGAGAAATTAATAAAAGAGGCAAGAACAAATAGAAGAGACATTAAATAGGGTGTGAAACCCTAGGTTGGCTGCCATGGGTGGGCTTGTTGGGATTTGGGCTTAAGTCATGGCCTATGGTTTAATTCACAAGTCATTAAATCACAAGTCATTGCATTAAACCATAAATCATGAATTAATTTCACTAAACCTAATCCCCTCATTCTAAAACCAATCTCTAATGACTAAAATGGGTTAACTCAAGTTAGGCTAGGGTTACCATAGCTAGGGTTAGATTCTAGGCTAGTCTACAAGTCTCAAACTAGTCAAAGTCCAAACTAGGAATTCACCAATTCAATAAATTATCAAATAATTCAAATAAGTCCAAAATGACCAAATTATCCCTAGGCTAAAAATGATAATTAGATCTTCCTAATAACATGGCTAGGCTCTAGGACAGACAGTCTCTACGATTTCACTAGCTGCACATCAAAATCATAAGTCATTACTTAGAGCAGTTTTTAAATAGTTCAAAAATAATTAAAAATCACTAAAAATTATAATATGAAATAAATATCAATAAATAATAATTATAATTACAAAATTTCAAAATTATCCTTATCTAGAAAATTGGGTGTTACACGACGTGTCCAAACCAACAAAATAGGTGTCACACGAACTAGAAGCGAGTCCACGCTCTCGTGTCCCCCGCAGCGAGTCCACTGTGAGTCTCGTGTCCCCCGCAGCGAGTCCACGCTCTCGTGGACACGAACTAGAAGCGAGAGAGAGAGCTAGAAGACGAGGAGAAAATGGAAAGCGGGGACAGGGGAGAGTTACCTGAGGAGGAGCTACCTGAGGAAGGAGAAGGAGGAGGGAGATCGCCGGAGGAGCGCCGCGGAGGAGGAGGCCGGAGGAGGGAAATCGCCGGAGGAGCGTCGTGGAGGAGGAGCGCGCAAAAAATTGGGAGGGAAGAAATTTATGAATGATCGAAAAGGAAACCCTCGCCGCCTATATGAAACATTTAGCGACGTCTTTCTCGGCCGTCGCTAAACGTCGCTGATATTTAATAAACGACGACGCTACTTAAAATGCGTCGCTACACGTCGCTATCGCAGCAACGTGTACCGACGAACTTGCGACACAGATTCCTATTTAACAAATTATAGCCGCTAGACGTCGTTATTAGTCGTTGTTGGCGACAAACAGCGACGTCTTAGATGAACGTCGCTAAACCTCCAAAAATTAGCGACGTTCTTTCTTGGAGTCGCTAAATACGTCGCTGATATGACTTATTTTGGTAGTGATACAGAGATTTGAAATAGAAATACTTCTTTTAATTATAAACTTGATAGGAATACAAGTACAAAGCTTTACAATCTCAGATTGCCTTATCTTGGCTACATGATTCTCTTTATAACTCTCTTTTGAAAATAGTCGCAATGTCCATACATCATATCCCTTTATTACATGCTGGAAATGAAAAGACACCTTCAAAAGAAAAAAAAACTTGCAACTTTAACTAGAAATGAAAAGAAGCTTCGAGGCAGTCCACAGCTCTACTGGGCTAGACGAGCTTTAGTGCCTCACTTGAAATCCTCCTGTCTCCTTTGCTTTTTGAAAAGGATGCCCACAACGTGGGTCAGCACACATTATGTAATGGCGAGTGGCTCTTCGCCGAAACTCATAAATATCTGCACTAATTCAATATGTAAAGCTACATATTTACTAGTGATCTTTCTACTTGTCTAAGTTCTTTTTAACAATTCATAAGAAACATGACAGTAGGATATTTCATAAGCAACTTACCATCGCCGACAGTCATCCCTGCACAGAATAGGTTAGCATAATTTGCATATGTATATAAAAAGCATCTTTACCATTATCGATCAGTGTTAGGTTTTGCAATAAGGATTTGTTCATATGCATGTCCTAACTACATGGTGGTCCATGGGTCCGTTCCCCATGATTAGCCGCTGGGACTCATGGTTCAGCTCGTCGCTAAGGACACAACATTACGGAGGTGTCGCATTTATCTCGGGGTGCTATTACAATCTTTCCTAGGCCGATCGATCCCGGGTGCCCCCAGTATCGTCGAGAGACTGTTAATTACCTTGTTAACAAGTGGTCCGAGACCTGTCACGCCCCAGAACCAGAATACTGGAGAGCGGAGGCAGACATAGCCAGCTACGTATATTGAAATGGATTCCATCTCGCTATACGGTCACGGCTGTCTAGATACATGAGGGTTTACTACAAGCCAACAGTCTCCTATGGTCATGAACAAGCCTAATGTCTCAATCACAAGCAAGTAAGTAAATGTTACAAGATGTATGATCATTAAATATACAATAATAAGGCATCCCAAATATTACATATTCAGCTGATCATGAAGCTAGTCGTTACAAAATGTGAGGACTAGCAAGAGTTTAGTCATACATGATCAACCCTAGGATCTATCAATCATGTTACAGCCCGTAGGCAGACAGTAAGTAAATACAATCGAGCTAAACAGGTGCTCGTCGGCTAAACGCCTCAAAAGAATATTTTTACAATAAAGTGGGAGAGCAAAAATAAACCCACTCGTTGCCCAGGTTACGTCTGGTGTTCACCATCGGGCTGGAAAAGCGGTAGATCCTCTGGAGCTGCTCCGAAATCTGGCCATACAAAACCAGCTGGGTCAGATCCCAGAAAGAGCAAGTGCCACAAAGGAAACTTCACTTAGGAACTAAAACCAGCAATCAGCACAAGATATAAATAAAGTAAGAACTGAAAAATAAAGAAAACACATCAGGATGATATACGACGAGATAACCATGGAACTATTCAGATAACCAGGTTACAACCCGTAAACCAAACAAGGACCGGGGTTGTAACCCTTCGTCTGAACGGAGCTTGGTTTCTCACCATTTATCGGTAAAATAAATACAAGCATTCTGGTCATTCGATAATCTGGAACAGGATCAGGACAAGACTAGACTGGTTAAACTCCATCCAATCATTTCACGGCCAAGCAAGAACTACGGCTTGATACTTTAACTAACTAGGGTTATCACAGGCCTAATTACTAGCAAGATGCAGTGAGATTATTCCACAGCCACAAGCCCTGCAGACCATCCAGGTTACCCAGGACGAAAGATTAGGGTTGAATTCAGGTGGATACATCGTCCAGGAAACGCATGTACCCTTAGGTAGCTTGAAGGGTGCAACACATGACAGTGTGCTAGAAATGTGCCCTACTCGACGGCAGGCTACAGATCCCAGGCGCGCCCAGGTAACGGGATTGCCTGTAGCTGGGAAATCTCTTCATGACTAATGTGTTAATCTAGTTATTAACCTTAGTCCATTTCAATAGGTACTCCTGACCGTGGTACTCAGGAGTCCCTTCCTAGACATGATGCAAGACAGGACTGGTTTATTTGTACAAGCACAATCGCCCACGGTGTTCAAGTAATTTATACAGGTCATGTCATGTCAGGTAGCCGTCGCAACAGCTTCTCAAGATATATCATGTCAGGTTATCATGTCAAGTGTACTTGTCAGGAGTGCGCCACGGCGGGCCACTATCGCGTCATGTCAGGTTATCATGTCAAGTGTACTTGTCAGGAGTGCGCCACGGCGGGCCACTATCATGTCATGTCAGGTTTCATTTCCATACATATTAAACAAATCCATGATTATCAAGTTCACGACAAAAGCATGGGCGGTCAGGAAAGGGTAGAATCATGCGGCCCAATTAGGAGGGCGCATGCGGCCAGGGTCACTGAATCACATACGGCCAAGACAAGGGGGCGCATGCAGTTGGAAGTGCAAGGGCGCATGCGGCTCGAAGACGTTGGGCCTCATGCGGCCAGCGGAAGTGTAGAGTTCATGCGACTGGGTATAGAAGGAGGCGCATGCGGTTAAGTCAACATGGCTGCTATGCGGCTGAGAGTGAAAGGTACATATGCGACTGAAGGGGCAGGAACCTATGCGACTGGGAGTAGGACTAGCTCCCATGCGGCAAGCAAGAAGGAAGGCTCCATGCGGCCAGGATGAATTGGACTCATGCGGCTCTCGGGGTAGGGGCACATGCGGCTAGCGGGGAACCAAGCCTATGCGGTCCGCAAGTACTAGAGTTCATGCGGCTCAAGGAGATAGGCGCATATGCGGCTGAAGGCAAGTGGGACTCCATGCGGCAAGAAGGAACTGAGGACTCATGCGGTCAGGTTCAAATCATATTCATGCGGCCAAGGATGAAGGCAGACTTATGCGGCTGGGAAGCAAGGGCCTCATGCGGTTTAAGAATGAGACTTAGTCCCTGCGGCTGAAAGTGTCATGCGGCTAATTCACTTGCCGCATAAATTGTCATGCGGTCAAGTCAAGCACTATTCTTCTTCCCCAAATTTCAGAGAAGAAGAACACCATGAACCCAAGCTTCCAAGCTCCATAAAATCTTCATCTGGAGCCCAAATCCGAACTTCCATAGGTCAAAATGGGGTAGAACGAGATTCTCTACAACATAAAATCATCAAAACTTAGAAATAGCAGGATTAAATAGATCAAAACCCAAGAAATTCGAAAATGAAATAAACTTAGATCTACAAGAATCCAGCCATGGAAATAAGAAATGTCAAATACTAAAGTGCTTTAGAATGTAGTAAAGAAGAAAATGGAGCAATAAAATCAGAGTTCCTCCATAAAGCAAGTTGCACTTGCCTAGACCTCTCTCTTCTCTCTCTGGTAGGTAGGGAGTAATGGGGAAGAAGAAGATGAGTAATGAAGAGAGAGAATAGAGAGAATGGATTAATAAATACAATGGTGGTGGTAGGTAGGGGGTTCACATGGGTTCATATTGAACCAAAGAAAACCGAGCCAAGCCGAACCAACCCAAGGGAATAACCAAGCCAAGATACAAGCTAACAAGGAATCATGTAAATACAGAATAAAATACGTACACGTATTCCAGAAATACGTAATACGGACCACAAGTATTACAAGACCAATGTATGACTTGTTCTTTTTATCAGATAAAACTTAACAGTGCAACAGATAGCGACCAGTTCATAACTCGCCTTAATCATATGGTCATTCATTAGGCTTTAATTTTCATTCGGTCATTCGATAGCATTCAATAGCATTTCATTTCCTTTGCAGTCATTCGTTATCATTCATTCTTATTCTTATCTTTTTGTTGTTTTTGGTATCGTTGATCAGAGGAACGCAACAAAAGAGTGGACTAGAGATCATTTTTGTTAGGGCGTACAAATAAATGCAAGCCCGGTTAGAGCAACTCACTGAGATGAATCTTAGTTGAGAGAAGGAGGGACTTGGGACTTCACGCGTCGTTCACGAACAGTTCACACGTCCTACATTGGCACCAACAGTTGATTAGCATGCTTCGTCTCTTTCTCTCAAGATTCAGAATGAATGCGAAATGCGATAAAAGCTAACAATAAAAACCAATCATCGAAAACCAACACGAAAATGCATTCATCAAAACCAAGCAGCGAAAAAAAACATCCAACAAAACTCTTGGATTCATTTCAATAGAAGCCAATCCATTAATTAGAAAGGTTCATTTTATTTCATCCGTGATCAATCGATACCGGCAAAGGTTTCCCCAAATACTCAGTTCAAGCTTGAGTCAGCAAGCCGTAGGTATTACATAGTCGACCGCGAGGAGCGGGGCACTACAAGGGAACAGCTGCAGCTGTAGGCATCGGTAATGTGCACTTGACAACGGAGCTCGGTGACAAGCTCGTTCTCAAGGATGTGCGACATGTACCGAGTTTGCACTACAACTTGGTTTCAGTAGTGAGGCTGGCAGATGATGGCTGTCGCAGTCTGTTTGGGGACGAAGATTGGATGCTTGCGAAGGGTTTCCAACAACTGGATCGGGGTGATTTATGTTGTGGCATGTACAGGCTCAAGCCGCTGAGCTGTACAGGTAGGCCACAAACACCAGATGGAGGCTCGAGGGGTGCTCGACAGGAGATTAATCGTCGAGAACTTGCTGAGGAGGGGCTTAGGTGCTTTGAGGGATACAGAGGATTCGGTTCGTCGAGACAAAGCGACGGATGGTGGTGAGTCAAAGATTGAGGGTCAGTCTGTCGGTCCCAGGACAGCTGGTCGATCTCCAGGTGGAGGTTGCTCTACGGATCCAGTTTTGGCGACGGGTGGTTTGCCAAAGCTTTATGGAACGACATCGGTTTCAGCAGTTCGAAGCCAGGAAGGAGATCAAGGGTTGCAGCAAACTCCATCTGAGGCGGGAGCATCATCATTCACACAGTTCAGGGGGAGCTGTGGGTCATCAACGACATGCATAGTATGTGATGTTCTGCTCGAGGACACATGTGTATGGGGGAGCTTCAAGTTCAGACATGAATGTGGGCAGGTTCAGGAGTTTGAATCTCAGGAGGACCGCATCGTCTGCTTGGTTGGGCCAGCCACGGATGAAGAAGCTCGTCGGAATGTTAACACTTTTCGGTGGAAGACAGAAGTCGGGGACATGCAGCCGAGACATGCGGTGAGGCTGATCGTAAGGGACTTCGGTCTTGATCGTGTTATTGATATCGGCAGGATCCCAGTAGTGCAAGAGGTGCTACGCATGGCAGCTAGCATCGACATGACGGTCGAGGAACTGGAGACGAAGGAAGATGCAAAGCAGCTCGAGGAATCGAAGATTAGTGGCATGTGAGAGCAGGAACTCAGTCGCATGATGACCGGCATGGAGTCCAGTTGAGGAGCCATGGGGTCAACACCCTCTCATCAGACTGGAGGGGGAGATTGTTGGAGTCCAGTCTGAATTTGGTAAAAGTATATTTATGGAGTCCACATCTGATTAAATATTTGATTTAATTTGATTTGAATGTCCATAATTAGTGCTGGACTATTTTAGATATAATAGAATTCTTATTTGAGGATTTCCTATTTAAGAGATCCTATTATAATCTAAAATAGGATGTTGATGGACAATTTTAGGTGTAGTAGGATTCTTATTTGAGGGCTTCCTATTTAAAAAATTCTATTATGACCTAAAATAGGTTTTTCTCATCCTATATATATGGGGTGAGGGTGGAGGCACAAAGCACAGCACAAAAGTGGAGATTCGAGGTGCTCGTCCACAGGAAATCTAAGAGAAAGTTTCGCACTTTGCTCTTAGGAGTTCGCCATCCAGGACAGAAGGAAGAAGAGATCTAATCGATGGGTCGTCAACTTCGATTAGGAAGATTGCTACGGGTTGGTGAGCGATTTCAATTGTATTCTCTTTATTTTCTTCTTGAGTGTGGTGAGTGCGTTGAACCTATTAGGAAAAAAGGGTTCAACATTAGTTTTTGTCAATATTGTAATTTTATCTGAGTTATAGAGATTGGAGTTTATTTAGGTGACGTAGTCACCGCCATATACTTGTCTTTATCTGTGCTTGGTGTCCGTTAGACGGGGGTTGATTATTTCAGGTGGGTTGGCCTAAGTTTTCGCTGCGGAAACATCTCAGACACGGTATCGAAGCGCAAGAAGGCGTATCCGATTCCCAACACACACACACGCACACACACGCACACACACACACACATATATATGGGGAATCAAAGTTTTAGTTTATAAGTTTCTATGTATGTTCTCCAAAATAACAATTATTGGATTATATTTTCTGACAGATTAGATCAATCAACTATTCAATTTCTTGCGAGATTCTGATCTGATCTGAACATAATCCCGATCCCTCCTCGTATATATTAGTGTAAATATAGAACAAAACATACACAGATGGAGAGGCAATTATTACAAGTAAAACCAGCTAGACAGCAAACTATGATCCGTCGATCATTTATTCTCATCAAACACGCACATCGTACCTTCAACACCAAACCACAAACACGCAACGGTTGCTTCTTAGCAACAATAACAATAGATGAAGCAGCAATAGCCAAAGAAACATAGGCGGCTCCAGGGGGAGGCGGCCTAGGCAGCCGCCTAGGGCCTCCTCCCCCAAAGGGGCCTCCATTTTTTATTTGAAGCAAAAGTTTTTTCTTTTGGCCCAGATAAAAAAAATTATGGGCCTCGAAAAGTCCATGGCTACCTGGGAAAAAAAATAAAATAAAACCTATAAAAAAATAAAATGTCACCATATTTCTAAGGCACCTCTTCATCTTCTCTCTCATAAAAAATCTAGAAAAAATAAATAAAACACTATGTTCCTTTCCACTTAGTATTTGCTAAGATAATATCATATATCTCTTTTAATCTCTAATAGCATCTTCTTCTTCTTCTTCTTTTTTTGCTTCTTTCCGGCGATAAAACCTGAAGCAATTTTACGATCATGACAAGAAGGAACCTGATCATTCTTGATTGAGGTTGACCTTTCTTTGCACCTATTATTTTTTTATGATTATTTTTTTACTTGGTAAGAGAGAATTAGCACTAGTGGAAACTAGGGAGCTTGTCTGGCCCTTGATGATGTTGTTATTGGCAAATTTTTTAATGTATTTTTATCCTTTATATTAATAATTTTATGCTTCATTGCATCCAAAAAAATTGTATATGATTCTTGATTTTATCTTCTGTAAAGTTTCATACATAATTATCTTCATTCTTGCAACGGAAAATTTTAGGACCTCTGTCATAATATGTCATCTTCGACTACTTTGCATATGAACAATTTTTTATCCATATTCTGCCAACCAGTTGTTTATAGTATAATGTGAATATATCCAAAAACTTTGTTATAAATTTAGAACTTGGAGTTGCTTAGTACTAATTATATTATAATTTGAATTTGCTAGGTTTTGCATTATAAAAAAAATTTATATAGAGGGATGAGGGCCTCATTTTGTGGGACATGTTTAGGGTCTCCAAAATGCTGGAGCCGGCCCTGCAAAGAAAGACTGAGGACAAATATCTGACGGGGCTACTGCTGGAGCAAGGAAGCTCGGACTCATGGCAGCGCCGACAGCAGATCGAGGGGAGACACGGCCGAGTGGTTGTGGCAGCGGCGCCTCCGCCGCTGTCGTCAGTGATAAAGAGTTGGACGTGGAGAGGAGGAGGAGGAGGAGGAGGAGGAGTGGGAGGAGGGGATGCATTTCTTAATCAGCTAATTATAGATTATGAGAAGCTTAATCTATATATCAATGTATGTTACAATGATCGATGGATGGTGCTGATATATATCGGTTTATATAGGACTCTAGCAGACGAAATGATACCAGTGCACCCATAAAATGCAACGTGCATATTGCCAATTTAATGACTTTTTTTTTTGTCTATTTGCCACTTGATACCCTCAACTATTTGGTTCATACGTTAGTGACGAGAGAATTGCGATGAAACCAGCCGAAGTATAGCATAATATTCTTATAAAACAATAAACATTTAATCCAATGGAGAATTTAGCTCGGCAACAAATATATATTGTAATTGTAGTACAATATTTGTCTCGAGGAATAGAGACATATAGTTATTTAAATATATTTAGAACAAAGACTCGATTATGGCTGAGCTTAATTATCTTGTTCCAAAATAGAAAATCAATCCGAACCGATTAATTCGATATAAGCAATTCGATTTTCAAAGTTAGGTTTATTTTTGGATTTGGCTATGGAAAAATTCGATTACTCGGTTGGAATTTCGGGTTCAGAAACCAATAGAGAATTAAATATCTACCTTCATTTCCATTAACATATACGGACATACGAGTTGCGTGTGACAAATATAGTCTATAATATTTATATAACGTTAACAGTGATATGTAATCACGTTGTTATTTAATTTGACAATAGATCATTAATGAATTAAATAATATTCTCTTATCAAAATTGAGTAAATTTACATTAAGTTTTGTTGGGGTTTTTGGCATTTTCTTTAGAAACTTTAGTTTTGTTGGCGTACTTTGCACTTTGCACAAGTGGCGCAAGTAGCTCAGTGCGCGTGCTGCGCGCAGTGTGCAAGGCGCGCAGGGTGCGCGAGTGGCGCAACTTGCTTCAGATCGTGCCTGTGCATGATATGAGCGGTTACTGCACGTTCGGAGTGGTTATTACCACGTCCCGAATGTTGTGCTAATCGGACAGTTGCTACTCGGGCCTATATAAGGTCTCTTCTCTCAAACAGGCAAGTGGACAGAACATATTCAGAGAGTTACGAAAGTTTACAAGTGTTTCTTAACACAAGTAAATAGAACCTGTCAGAGAGAAGAGAAGCTTTGCACCAGCGTTGCTCTTGCACGGGAGTCCGTGTACGATCCGAGGAGTCAGAAGAGCAGAAGTGTTCCAAAGTTCTCCGACAAACTTGCTGGTTCCTGGAAGCTATTCGTGTGGGACGAATATAGCTTTGAGCAACGGTGATCATTCACCCCATCAGACCATCTTCCATCTTTCGCCTGTCATCTTATTCGCTGCTGTGAATTACGAAATCTTCTTAGATTCTCGTATATCATATGCTGCTGTAACGAGATCTTCTTAGATCTTCGTTAAACTCACGCAACCTTCCTAGAAGTGTTGCGTTGGAACATTGTTCTTACAATTGTTTCATTATCTCAGTTTTTATCGAAAAATTGTGCCTCGGCGTTAACAATCTCAATGAATAAGAAGTGATCGAGGTGGGGTGTACAGGTCTCATGAATTCGCATCGTTCTACAAAGAACATGGAATTGTCAATGAGACTACGGCTCCGTACTCTCCTCAATCAAGTGGAGTAGCAGAGAGAAAGAACAGAACGTTAACAAAAATGATTAACTCAATGTTGTTGACTGCTGGCCTTCCTAAGTGTTACTGGGGAGAAGCTGCATTGACGACCACTTTTATTCTAAATAGAGTGTCTCATGCAACTTCAGATGTTACTCCTCATGAACTCTGGTTCATGGTCAGATCTAACTTGAATGTCATTCGAGTGTGGGGGTGTCTGGCATATGTCAAGATTCCAGATCTGAAGATTCAGAAGCTTGGGATAATGACTACTAAGACGATCTTCTTGGGGTATGCCGAGAAGAGTGATGCTCGGAGATTTCTTGATATTGAGTCAAATCATATCATTGAATCTTGCGACGCAGAATATTTTGAAGACAAATTTGCAAGGCATAAGAATATTGTTTTTTTGGATGTACCGGAGAACATTAAGGGTGCGTAGAAAACTGAAGTCTTCAATGAAGATGTGGTCCAAGAAGATGTTGTTGTTGAAACAACGATTGAACCAGAACAAGCTGAATCGTCAGCTAAGCGTATGAGAAGGCCGAAGGACTTCGGAAGTGACTTTGTCACCTATCATGTGGAAGCTGATCCGCTTACCTATGATGAGGCAATGAAGACCAGAGACGCGGTTTTCTGGAAGGAGGCGATTGAAAATAAAATTGATTCTATCACCTCAAATAACACTTGGGTGTTGGTTGATCTTCCTGAAGGAGCAAAATCCATCGGATGCAAATGGATCTTCAAGAAGAAGATGAAAGCAGACGGAACTATTGACAAGTTCAAGGTTAGGTTGGTAGCCAAGGGGTTTTCTCAGAAGCAGGGGATTGACTACTTTGACACGTATGCTCCAGTAGCCCGGATGACCACCATCAGAGTGTTGATTGCTCTTACAGCAATACATAAGATGGTGATATATCAGATGGATGTAAAAACGGCTTTTCTAAATGGCGAGCTGACTGAAGAGATATACATGCAACAGCCAGAGGGATTTGTCGTCAAGGGTCTAGAAGACAAAGTCTGCAAGTTGGTAAAATCTTTGTACGGTCTTAAACAGGCTCCCAAGATATGGCATGAGAAATTTGACAAAATTATAAGGTCAAATGGCTACATGGTCAGCGAGACGGACAAGTGTGTTTACACGAAGTTCGCTGATGGAAGAGGTGTGATCGTTTGTCTGTAAGTGGACGACATGCTTATCCTAGGTACGGATATGAGCTGTGTCACGGAGACAAAGAAATTCATCTCGAGCAAGTTTAGTATGAAGGACTTGCGGGAAGCTGATGTGATCTTAGGGATCAAGATCATCCGGACAGACACTGGACTAGCGCTGTCACAGTCTCATTATATTGTGAAAATGATCACTCGTTATGGGTATCGGGATCTTCCAGGGATCGATACGTCGTACAGGTGTGATCTGAAGCTGAAGCCTAATTCAGGAAAAAGTGTCAGGCAGTTGGAGTATGCAAGCGCAATCGAGAGTTTGATGTATGCTACTACTGCCACAAGGCCTGACATAGCTTTCGTCGTGGGAATGCTGAGTCGTTTCACGAGCAACCCAGGTGTTGAACCCTGGAAAGCTGTGAAACGAGTTATAAGATATGTCAAGAAGACTCAGACATATGCACTGTACTACAGCGGAGATCCGCCGGTAAGTGGAAGGCTTTAGTGATGCCAGCTGGTGCTCAGAGGTGGAGAGCGAGAGGTCCACAGGTGGATTCATTTTTACAATGGGTGGAGCTGCTATATCATGGAAGTCGAAGAAGCAGACTATGCTCTCGCGGTCATCCATGGAATCTGAGTTCTTTGGACTTGATTCTGCAGCCGAAGAAGCAGAATGGCTTCAGGAGCTCATGTATGATCTTCCAGTGGTTGGGGCGCAAATACCGACGATACCGATATACTGCGACAATCAGGCGACTGCGACGGTGACATCAAATGATCTCTTCAACGGGAAGAAGAGGACTGTACGGTTGAAGCACAGGGCAGTACACGATCTCATCAAGACGGGTGTTATCAAGACGGGTGTTATTGCAGTGATTGATGTTCGGAGTCAGGAGATCCTGGCGGATCCGTTCACCAAGGGCCTCAAGCGCCAGCTGGTCGATGAAACAGTTTGTAAAATAGGTTTGAAGGCATTCTGATATTGTATTATTGTATTCCTACCATAAAGTTTTATGCTAATAGTTCAAAGAGAAATATACTAGGCATCTAGCTTTTGGTTCATGGGAGGGCCACTAATCGGAAGAATATCAGGAATAGTGGGTACATGTTCTATTGGGCATGGAAAGGTTACGGACCTATAACCACTGTTGTCTACTGTTGTTTTCTACGGAAAATGGATCCTGTGGGAAGGTTAGCTTAAATGCCTTAATGAGTTCACAGGCAGAGTGAATGCCTGGTGTGCTTTACAGGAAGCACGGTAGAACAACACTACAAGGAGTGAAACTCTATGATACTGTGGGGTGACTCCACCATGAGGTTCCCAGACATGGAGTAATGTCTCGGCTTTGCTAGCCAAGTCACAGCGGCGTAGCACCGCAAATAGGCAGTTAGCCTAATGCTGTATGTTAAAATAAAGAGGGATGTAGTCAGCACTACAAAGAGGAGGAGTTCCTCAGGTTACAGTGGCACGACACCACGATGAGGTACCCGGTTAGGGATAAAGCCTTGGCCTTGTAAGCCATGTCGTTGCGGCATAACACCGCAAGGGAGCCTAAGGCTTTATGCTGGGTAGTTTGGCACTACAAAGAGGCGGTTGCATCATGCTACAGTAGTATGACACAACGATGAGGTTCTCGGTATGGGTTAAGGCCTCGGCTTTAAGCCATGTCATAGCGGCGTAGCACCGCAAGGGAAGCGCAAAGCGCTTCATGCCATATCTCTTTATAATAAACTCACCTCTAATGTATGGACAAAGAGATATCAGGCCGTCTCTTGAGGGTAAACTTGTAGACGCCTAAAATTATACACTGAAACCAGGCTGGCACAGGGCCTTTAATGTGTAGCAGAAGCACATGTAACTACATTATATGAGTGGAAAGAATTTCAGCTATGATGCAGAATTCAAGGCTTAGTCTATTCTTGTATTATAGTCTGTTGTTTGACCCATGCGGGAAGATTCAAGTCGTCAGCGACATCTCTTCTAATGCACGATGGACAGTTACTGTGGGGAACACTTATACCCATATATAGAGATATGTGGGAGATTGTTGGGGTTTTTGGCCTTTTCTTTAGAAACTTTAGTCCTACATCGGATAGACCAAAGAAGTTGTATCTCTACATATTAGTTATGCTAGTTTAGAGATGCACTTGTGGTGTGGAGGTGCATATGGGAGTGCCATGTGGGGTTATTTTTCTAATAGGAAAAAGGCTAAATCAATAATTAAAAACATTAATGCTTTTTGCTCTTGGAAAATTTATTTCCATGGGAGCTAAGCCCGGTAGGGGCTTAGCGACTCGAACTCGGGCTCATGGGGCGTAATGTGGCATTTTGTTGGCGCACTTTGCAATTAGCACGTCAGCATCGTCGCTAGGCGCATAGTGCGCTTAAGTTGTGCTCGTTGTACGAGCCACTTGCGCGGCCAGGCGCGCTGCCAGGTTGCACGGTCGGTTGCACAGGCCAGGTTACGCGGCCAGGAGCGCTGTCAGGTTGCGCGACCAGGTTGCGCTGCCAGGTTGCACGACCAGGTGCGCTCCCAGTGGCGTGCCCAGTAGCACAACCAGATGCGCGTCCAGTTGCACGGCTGGCGCAGGTGGCGCAGGTGGCGCAGTGCGCGTGCTGCGCACAGTGTACAAGGCACACGGGGTGCACGAGTGGCGCAACTTGCTTCAGATCGTTGTTTGCAAAAACAAAAGTTGATCTTTATTTCAACAAACTTTATAAAGAAGATTACAAGAATTCTGGGAAAGTACAACTATAGGAATCCGATCAGAAGATGATCGCTTTATCCCTTGGACGATGTGAACTTTGAAGATGGTAGCCTCTGAAGTTGAAGGCAAAAGTCTCTGAAGAATGCAGCAGCACTTCGGCAAGAACTCCTGATCTCTGGTGATGATCTCTGATCTCTGAATGCGTATGTGATCCCCTCTAGGAAGAACTTGAAACTCTATTTATAGAGTTCTGGAAATAACTACTTTTTAGTTATTCTGGACTACGCAAGCTGGATTGCGCTGCATTGGACCGCGCAGACATCAGACTGCGCTGGCGGTTACTTGATCGTGGGCCAACTGTCTTGGACACATGGCATCATTTGATTGAATTGTGTATTATCGTGTACAGACGGTTGCCACGTGATGAGCAATTGATGGCATGAAGGCCACGTGTACTTTGTCAGTTGTATTGATGGAGTGCGCCAACTGAATTGCTCTTGCTTCGGATTATGCTAGGATGGACGACGCTGGACTGGACCGCGCTGGGATGGACTGTGCTGCAGGCAGAATGTGCTGCATGTACAGCTGTCCTCGAGCGATGTACTGTACGATAAACGAACAGTTTTCTCGTTCTCCGTGCTGTCAGCTGTCAGAAGATCTGATTCTCTGTCAGATAATGATGACGAGGCTACGTCAGCATGCGCACTTGGATGAGTGCGCAATTCAGCCTGCACAATCGAATTGATGCACAATCTGTCTTCTGCGCAGTTCACTTGAAGGATGTATAATTTGATTTTTATGACTTTGTTGATGGGTGCAACTTGATTTTTAGGACCTACAAGACCCCGTTCAAAGTTTTCGAAGTTTGAAAGATAATCAAAGCTTCGAAATACTTTGAATTTTGATTTGAAAATCAAGTTGCGCATATGATGACCTATCTGCGCAATCGGAGGAATTAGCTTCTGTTTGTCCGGCGTAATCTGAGGAGTCTGTTCATTCTGGAAAACTATAAATAGTTCTCCATTCTCTCTCTGACATTCTTTACTTGCTTTCGAAGTTTCAAAAGAGAAGACTGCCTGAGCTTTCCTGATTCTCCTTCGTCTTCTTCATCGATCTCCATGGCTCCAAAGCGATCCGCTGCTGAGAAAGGCAAGGCCCCCGCCGAGTCCTCGACTCGTGCCGCGCCGTGCCCTTCACGTCATGAGGTGGCTCACCCAGCACTACAAGGTAGACATCCGATCGAAAACCCTTTTTTAGGGTTCTTCGTCATTGTTGTACCTTCAAATCGATCTCTTTTTAGAGTTTTGGTTACATTACGCCGCCCTGTTTAGGGTTTCGGTTGCACAAAACCAATAATCATCATTTTTATGAAGATTATTTTCTTGCGCAATCGGTTAGAACGCGCTGGCAAAAGTCAGCGCAGTCTGCTGATTTGCGCATGGCTAGCCAGCGCAAACTGATACTTTGTGCAAGTTATTCAGCGCAATCTGATGGCTTGCGCAAGTGGATGAGTTGGCGCCACTGGATTGTTTGTGCATAGAAGCTATTGTTGCACAATCTGATGGTTGCACAATCTGATACTTGTGCAATCTGATGCTTGTGCAATCTGATGCTTTACGCAATCTGCTGACAGAATCTTTGATTTTACTTGTACTGAATTCTGCTTTTTCTGTTTGATGCAGTTAACATCAGAGAGGACCCTGAATATAAAATATTTGCAGGGTCCCTTGCTGAGCCGGAATTCAAAGAAGACTTATCCCATGTGCTCTTCCCATAATATGTACTGCCATCCTCCTGCCAAGCTATTTTGATAGCTCAGGACAATGAGACTTTGTTAAGTCTGATGAATGGGCAGCCCTTGCAGTCTGCTGACGCCATCACCCACAAGAAACCTATGTTCCTATTCGGCGAAGCCATTGACAAGAGTTCTCAACCCAGACCCCATGTTGAGTCGAGAACTTTCCAAAGGAAGGAGAAACTGATCCTGTTACCGGACACTGCTAGATGCCTCCCTCTAGCACGATATAGTCATGCAAGCCATCCCAGAAGGATGGACTGGGACATTACTCCCCTTCAGCAAGCACGAACAGAAAAGATCTGTGTCAAGAAAGGCCCAAACAATAGAGACATGTTCTATAGCTCTTCTGAGCGACACAGCACTTTACTTAAAGGGTTGAAGCCAGGTTGTATCCCTCCAGGGAACTCGTCTTTGTTGCTGCCGGTAAGGATACCAATTTTTACCAATGAGTATGCAAAGGCAGAAGGCAGATATCCGGATCAGGACATCCGGCTGACCGGTCTGGTGAACCCGGAGAACAGGAGGTGGAACTGCATAGCTAACTGGGTATTGGCTTAGTTTGAAGACAAACTTAAAGAGATCGAGCTTTATAATGCGGTATATGCTACCGTGTATGGATTCCATCCAAACCCTCATCTGTTTCTAGCCTTGGCAGAGAGGTATAACTATAGGACAGGGACGTTCATGACGTCCTGCGGGGAGATGGGATTGGCCCTCCATGAGATGAAGTATATCTCATGCCTACCAACGGGAGACTTTCCTTACGAGGAGTATGTTCCCACAAACGACGAGTTAGAGAGACTACATCGCGAAAATGCAGAAATGGTAGCAGTTTTCGACGAACTACTGTGCCATTATAACATATGCTCCCTGTACTACAAGAGCGGCTCTTCCGGCACATGTTATTCATCGAAGTGGTTGCCGTATCTTTTTTTTAAATATATCATTGAGAAAAAGACCAAGGTTCGTGACTCATGCAACCCAACTTTCTTTCAACCTCTCAGCGACAGTGAATTAATAAAACTGATGGAAGAGAATAAGAAGATGGATATCAAAGTTACTGATGAACACCAATACCCTCCGCTCAAGCCCGGAGATTTTGTTGAGAGCTTTATAAGAATGGGCTACAGGTTCAAGTCTAGAGAAGCCCAGCTGGCATGATTTTTGACATACTGGCTCCGTCGATTTGTTGTACCAGGAGCAAGCGCCGTGGACCGCTTTCACCGTGGCGTACTCTTCGCTGCCGTCCGGTTAGTCTTCGGCTACCGGATGGATTTGCTATCAGCGATGACCTGTAGAATAAATGCAGGTCTTCGTCTGTATGTCGACTCTATGATCAAATGGAAGGGTGAGAAGGGAAACTTCCCTCGATTGGAGTTGCCCTATACCTATCTATTCGGGTGGTTGCTTCTGCACCATCCGTCTTTGATGAACTCCGACATGGGAGCAGTCGGTGGTAGTTTCCTGCGTAGATTCTCCCGGGGCAAGTGGGTGTAAGTTAGTCTGAAGGACTGCAGACGTGCCCTGAACCTTGACAAAGGATAGAATTTTTACTGCTTTTCCCCTCCGGCCGGTTATGAATTCATGGCAACAAATCTGGTTGACCTTGGAAGGCAACCGCTGGGTCGAACAGCTTTCGAATGGCTGAAGGCGATCAGACCATCACATTTGGTATACAGATTTGAGGAAGAGTGCTATCTAGAACCATATCTGCCGAGTCACTTCGCTCGTCAATTTGGGTACGACCAATTCCATATGGGCAATGCTATAACTTACCTACAAGGAAAGGGGTACCTGATTGATGGTGCCAGAGCATGGGCCTACTATAACACTCGAGACACTAGGACAGTGTTCTCGATGCCAAAGAAGAATGATAATGGCCCTAGAATGTTATACACATATTCACTGTTTTATACAGCTGCAAACACTTTCGTCGAGAATTTCAGTCTGGTGGATAGCTTCGCGACGGCGACGCGATTAAAGAAAGGAGCAACTGCTACACTAGCTCCAGCAAATGATGAACAACATGAACTGGTAGATGATCCATTGGAAGCTTCCAGGGAAGCAAACTTCCCTGAGGAAGTAAATCAACCACTGAGAATTTACCTGAAAGTTGTTAAATCTCCGGCCAGAGAGAGAAAAAGAAGGATTGACGAACCTTCTTCCCCAGCTGCAAAGAAGAAACTTATCCTAGATCAACCAGAGAAAGTTACTACTAAATCACAATCTCGGCAGATGGCCGAGTCAATCCAACGAGAAGAGGCAACCATGCCGACTTCTATTCCAAAGCCGGTTGATGTAATAGATGTGGAGAGCCCAGAAAGGCCTCTTCATAGAAAGAAACAGGCTATTAGAAAGAGAAAGAAAGCGAGCCTGTCCTCGGCGGTGGTGAATGCTGCTGCTGGGATTACTATGTCATCTCCTACTCCTGCCTCTGAGCCTAGTCCAGAGCAGAGAGAGGAGACTGAACAGAGAGAGGAGGCTACACAGGGAGATGAGGCTTCAGAGCCTAGGGAAAATAAAGCTTTACGATCTCCTTCGCCAGCGGTAGACATTACTCAGCTTCCTGTCACATCAGGAACAACTCGCGAAGAGGAGGATCATCTAATGATTGAGGCATTAAACAATTGCGACTTTGGTCTTCGAGAAGATACTGATCATACCGCTGCTACTGCCAGCGAAGAAGCTCCTGAGGATAATGAAAGTGAGGAGAGTACATCTTCAGAGGCTGTTGATGATACACAGAATCCTGAAAAAGACATTGAAGTCCATATATCTCCCAAAGCAGCTGATGACACCCTAGACCCTGAAAAGGATATTGAGGTGCAGATATCTCCAGAAAAGATTGCAAATGAGGAAGTGGCCCTGGAGGAAACTCCTACTGTTGATTCCAAAGGTAAAAAATGAATTTATCAATCTTGTTTTCATAGATTAATAGCTGACATCTCTATCTTTGATCCAGACAAAAATCGAATCTTCTCCAGCTCCTCCAGTGTGCACGGATATAGTACCTGTAATGACGATAGCTAGCAACAGTCGTCATTTGTCAGGTGGCACCGAGGCAGGCAGTAGCCAGACAGTAATGTCTGAGGCTACTTCTGCTAGACTGGAATCTGGGCCAGCAGATGACCGAATCATTACTGAACCAAGCCATGGTAAGATTGCTTTTACTTTTGATTTTTTCATAGCTGCAAATGACAGACAAAATGATAAAGTTTATCTGTTTTTGCAGAGGAACAACCGGGAGGAGCGACCAGCTCTACTTTAGCTCCCTTATTTAAAGAGCCTCCCGTCCAAGTGGCTAAACGTCCTACTGCTTCATCATCAACAGGAGTCGCTGCTACTCCGGGTGCTTTGGCCACCAATCAATTTGTCATCAGCTCTTTCACCAACTTCTTCTTTAGCTCTTTGGGACCCTTAATAGATTGGACGATAGAGAAGGAAGAAGCTGATTTATCTACAGTTAGAGGTCCAACCTCTTACTTGATTAATGCCATCCGCGGTCATGGGGATGAAGCCCAAGCTACTTTCCTTGATCATATATTAGATGAATTGGAGACTTCAGTTAAGAGCTACAAAGAGCTAAGAAAGGGAGAAGTAGAGCCTCTAGTGCAAGCTGAATTTGAACGGATGTCTCAAGAGGCCGCGGTTGAGAAAGTTAACTTCCAAATTCTCTTGGATACTTTCACCGCCAAGTCCGCTGAGTACAACTCCAAAGTAGAAACAGTGGCATCTGTTGTTGGAGAAAAAGAAAGACGAGTTGCTGAATTACAAGCGAAAATTGCTCGTCTTCAGGAAGAACTGAGACTTGCTCAATCAACTCTGGAAGATGAGGTTACCCAACATCAAACTGCAATTCAACAACTTGGCGTTCTGACTCAAGAGAGAGATGAATATGCTGCAGCTCACCAAGCTGAAGTCACTCGCAGACTAGTAACCCTGCCAACCTTCGATGGTAAATCTGGGATGGAAGAAGCTAGGAAAGGAGTGATGGAATCTCGTGAAGAGCGACTACAAATTTTGAAGCAGATGACCAATTTGATGACACCACCGGTTGAGTAGAAAGATCTTCTGTATCTTCTTATTTTTTTATGACATATGTCTTTGTAACGTTTTTCATCTTTGATCAATAAAAAGACACTTTTGTGGCTCTATTATTTGTTGTATATCTTATTCATATATAAATAATAGGGATAGAAAATATATTCAGAGGTACAAGACATGATACATTTCTTAATTCTGGAAAATAATCATATTCAATTATACCTGCTCAGAGGTAATATGGACGTGGCAAATATAATTTATTGAATATCATTATTTCAATAGACAACTTAATCAAAGATGACAAGTTGATGATTAAAAATGAACTGGAAGATTCGTCAAGATAAATGAAAGAAATGAATGGTCGGATGAAATGTAGTGAACAGACGAGCCGTCAGATGATAAACGGGCGAACCGTCAAGTGGATGTGTGAACGGACGAACCGTCGGATGATGAACGGATGAGCCGTCAGATGAATAAACGGGTAAACCGTCAGATAATTGTGGAATGAACGGATAAACAGTCGGATGGATATGATGAACGGACGAACCGTCAGATGAATATGTGATGAATGAACGGGAAAATCGTCGGATAATTGTAGAATGAACGGGTAAACCGTCAGATAATGAATGGGCGAACCGTCAGATAAATATAATGAACGGGCGAACCGTCGGATGAATGTGAACGGACGAACCGTCAAATGGATATGATGAACGGACGAACCGTCAGATGAATGTGTCGCTTCATTGTCTTACAATTCTCTGTCTATAAATAGAACAGAAAATCAGATGGGATGGTCACTTTCACTTTTCAACATAAAGATGTCGTCTGGAGATGCATCCAAGAAGGCTGAGATCGATCCGAAGGTGGAAGCGGGTACTGAAGAACGCCCAGTTGAGCTTGCTCAACCAAAGCAGATAGCAGCGGGCGAAGGTTCATCTGCCTCCAAACCGCCAAAGGACATCTTGGACTTCCTTCTGGAACCAGGGAAGACTGAAGAAGAAGAAGCCCTGAGGATAGCTGCTTGCAAGTTCCTGGTGGGTTCCAGCAGGAATGTTCTTGACTCTTTTGCTGATCATGTTTTTGATATGGACGGTAGTAGTCCGCGTCCCAACTTTGAGAAGGATGATAGTGACCTTCCTTGATATTAAGTACCATCATTTAAGATAAAATAAAACTAAATTTTATTTATGAACTTGTCTGATAATTATAAACAATGTCTGTTACATTTATACATAGTATTTTTTGAGGAATTTGCCATTGATGGGCATCATTGCAACTCGACCATCTAGCTCTGTAAGTTGATAAGCTCTATTTGAGAATACTTTGCTCACGATATATGGACCTTCCCACTTCGCATCGAACTTGCCTTTGCTTGAGTGAGTCATAGTCATAGGACATCTGATAGTTATAACGAGCTCTCCTTTCTGAAAGGCTCTGACCTTAACTTTACGGTTGAAAGTCTTTGAGATGTGGGCTTGGTATAACTCAATATGCTGTTGAGCCAATAGCCGTTTCTCATCGAGCGCTTCTAATTCCTGAAGTCGGAGAAGATCGTTGTTCTCTGTCGTGAGTTCATTAGCGATAGCAATCCTTAAAGACGAAATTTGGAGTTTCAGAGGTAGAACTGCTTCACGGCCGTATACCAAAGAGAAAGGTGTACAGCCTGTAAGGTTGCGGACCGTAGTACGGTAGGCCCAAAGACATTCTCCAAGATTTTCATTCCAGTTTCGTTTGTTAGTAGATACAAACTTCTTGAGGAGCTTGATGATAGTCTTGTTGAAAGCTTCAGCTAAGCCATTAGCAGCAGGATTGCAGGCTGTCGAAGCGATATTGTCAATCCGGTGATCGTCACAGAACCTTGTGAACTTTTGGCTGATGAATTGAGGTCCGTTGTCATGAATGATCCTTCGAGGTACACCATATCGATAGATGACATGGTATTTGACAAAATTGATGATGCTATTGGTCTTAACTTCAGCTAATGGTATAGCTTCAGCCCATTTGGAGAAGTAGTCAGTTATTGCCAGTATGAACCGATGTCCCCTAGAAGAAGAAGGATTAATGGGACCAATGATGTCCATGTCCCAAGCTTCAAAAGGCCAGGAAGCAGCAGTCGGATGAAGGAATTCTGATGGTTGATGAATGAAGTCTGCGTGGATTTGACAAGCTCGACATTTCCTCGCATATTCGATAGCATCAGGTACCATAAAGGGCCAGTAATAACCCATGCGTCGGATACGATCTTGTAGCTTAGGACCGGGTTGATGTGCTCCGCAGACACCGTCATGAGCTTCACGCAATACTTGTTTTGCCTCGTCACCAGCATGACAGCGCAAGAGTAAGCTGTCATAAGTTCGCCGGTAGAGAGTCTTGGTGGTCTGATTGTAGTAGAATCGGAGAGACCGTCGACAAATACTCGTAGCCTCCTTGGGATCTTCAGAGAGTATGTCATGGACCACAGAGTCAATGAAAGGAGTTCTCCAATCTTTATTGATAATATTAACTTCAGTAAGATTACTGAACTCAATATTACGATTGTTTTCGACGCAGAACAGTTCCCGATTAGAGATGACCACCACCTGCTGTCTTTTGATAGGGATGGCTAAAACTGCTGTAAGATTGGCCAAAGCATCTGCCTCAGTATTGCAAGCTCAGCGTACATATTCAATGAAGAAGGCTTTGAATGATGTAGCCATGTTAATTGCCGCTTCAAAGTAAGGCACTAGATCTTAATGGCAAACTTCATAGGTTCCTCTAACCTGGTTAACAACCAACTTGGAGTCACCATAGACTTCAAGATACTCGACGTCGAGTTGTTTGGCTAGCTGAAGGCCAATGAGTAGAGCATTGTACTCTGCCACATTGTTAGAACAAGGCTTATCTAGAGAGTAGGCTCTTTGGATAGCTGACCCATCTGAAGAAACAAGGACAACTCTAACTCCTGCAACAATAGCACCATTGGGTCTAATCCTGGATGTACCGTCAAAGAATAAATGCTAAGTAGGAAATTCTTCGGAGATTGTATTAGATTCCAAAGTCTCATCTGGAATTTCATCGTAGAGCTTAGACGTCTCTGGAACAGGATGAGCTGCTAAGAAATATGCCAGTGCTTGACCTTTGACGGACTTTTGAGGGACATATACCATGTCATATTGGGCTAGCAGAATGGTCCATGTAGCCAGCCGAGAATTGAGTGTGTTAGGCTTCTTCATCAATACCCAAAGAGGATTAACTTGGGATATGACATGAATAGTTTGGCCAATGATGTAATGCCGAGTCTTTTGAACAGCAAACATAAGAGCTAGGCATTCCTTTTTGACCGGACTATAACGGTGTTCAGCACCAATCATAGTACGACTGAGATAGTAGATGGCTTGTTCATGGCCTTCTTTGTTCTTTTGGGCAAGTAAAGCACCCAATGAATGGTCTATAGCACGGACATACATTAAGAATGGTATGCCTGAGATTGGTGGCACCAAAACTGGTAGATTCATGAGATACTGCTTTATGTCATCAAATGCTCGTTGACATTCTTCTGTCCAAACGAAAGATACACCCTTCTTCATTAGTTGAGTGAATGGTCTGCAGCGTCTAGACAGATTCGAAATAAATCTTCTGATGTACGCAAGTCAACCTTGGAATCCTCGTAGCTCTTTTAGGCTGCGTAGAGGATGCATCTCTTGAATGGCTTTGATCTTCTCGGGATCCACGTGTATACCCTTAGAGGTAATGACGAAGCCGAAAAATTTGCCACGAGAGACACCCAAGAATGACTTGGTGGGATTTATTTTGAGTTGATGTTGGCGCATGAGATTGAAGATAGTTCTCAAGTCTTGAATGTGATCTTCCTTTAGACGACTTTTGACGGCAATATCGTCGACGTAGCATTCGACAGTCTTGTGCAGATGATCTCGAAATATGGTACTCATGGCTCATTGGTATGTTGCACCAGCATTCTTGAGACCAAATGGCATGACAGTATAGCAGTAGACTCCGCGAGGAGTATGGAAAGAAGTATGCTTTTCATCTTCAGGATTCA
The DNA here is from genome assembly GCA_029216955.1 of Iris pallida. Taxonomy (NCBI): domain Eukaryota; kingdom Viridiplantae; phylum Streptophyta; class Magnoliopsida; order Asparagales; family Iridaceae; genus Iris; species Iris pallida. The sequence goes on from JANAVB010028820.1 coordinate 14,459,902, forward strand.
TCCGAATATGATTGTATCCGAAGAATCCGTCCATGAAAGATATTCTTTCGAACCCACAGGTGTTGTCGATCATGACGTCCGTGATAGGGAGAGGAAATTCATCTTTTGGACATGCTTCATTAAGATCCCGAAAGTCGATGCAGAATCGAACTTTGCCGGTTTTCTTTAGAACTGGGACGACATTGGCTATCCAATCAGGATGCTGTTCTTCTCGAATAAAGCCACAAGCAATAAGCTTCTTGACTTCATCATCAATTGTGTCCATTATTTCTGGCTTGAAACGTCGTTGTTGCTATTTGACCGATTTTGCATTCGGCAAGATGTTCAATTTGTGAGTAGCAACTTTAGGATCTAGACCTGGCATGTCTTCATAGCTCCAGGCAAAGACATCAATGTATTCTTTAATCAGAAGAATTAATTCTTGCTTATCTGCCTCTGGAAGGTTCTTGCTGATGAATATTGGACGAGGTGATTCGGTCTCTCCTACATCAACTTAAACTAATTGATCTTCCGTGGGAGGTTCTATTTGTTCAAATCGAAGTTCCCATTGGATATCCAGTCGTTGAGCCCAAGGATCTGTTTCGGGACTTTCTTCAACATCCTCGTCATAACCTTCTAGAAGTTCGACGAAAACTATGTTAGAAGACACAGTCAATCGATGAACTTGACCGATGCTGGTGTCAGAATCCCATGATCTGGAATCAGAAGAATTAGAGCGCTCCTCACTATCGGATTCAGAGGCTGCTGGGGATAATACTGGAGGAGAAGCATATCCGAGACCTCTTTTGGTCCTGCTGTAGTACATCTCTGACTTTTCTTTTGGCACAGTCGTACGGATAAGAGTTCTTCTTCCTTTACCGTAGTTGAGGCCACTCTTGAAGTCGTAATCCATCTTCTGGATGATGTCTTTTGATTGCTGACTCTAACGACGGAATTGAAGATGCCCCGTATCATTACTTTTGCTATCATCCGTATAGCTGAATTGTTGTTCCGGTCCTTTACTAAAAAGTATTGGACTCTCGCCTTTCTTTCGAGCGGGAACAATACGATATGAATCCTTTGGGTATTCAAATGAGACTTCTGTCTGAAGAGATTGTACAACTCCCATTGTAAATGATTGAAAGCTATCTAACATATCCAAATAGCACTTAGCATGATAAATGACATTAGTATACTGGAAAGTAGATGCTTTTTCATTGATTTGTACATTGTATTTACAGCAGGACCTTTAGCCTTAGCAGGCTTAGTCAGATTAATTACAAGAGGGGGAGAAGAAGAACGTGGAGGAGGATTGGCTTTGTTACGACGGAGGTCGATAACAAGCGGCTCAGAGGAGGTGAGCTCCCTTTTTTCCTTGTTATGAGATAAATCAATAACAAGTGGCTCAGAAGAGGTGAGCTGCCTTTTTTCTTTGTTACGACGTAAGTCAATAACAAGTGGCTCAGAAGAGGTGAGCTCCCTTTGATCCTGATCATCATCAGTTGGTTGCTTCTGAACTGGCAAGTGAATAGCCAGTGGTTTGGAGGACTGAGGACGAGAAACACGCCCTTTGACAAGTATGATAAGGGTGTCATTGGGCACTGTTTCTTGCTCGTCTTCAGTGTCCAGAGACAGGACAACCTTTATGAATTCATCCTTGTACATACGAGCATCGTTACAGTATGCTTCGACGCCTTTGAAAGGATAGAGATCAGCAACCTCTTTTTGCACCTCTCCATTGTCATCGACATATTTAAAACATTGATGAAGAGTCGAAAGAACAATGTTATGCTCATACAGAAATGGTCTTCCCAACAGAGCATTGTAAGAACAACCATGGTTATCAATGATGTAGAAGGTCACCTTGGTGCGAAGATTGCCTATTTGGAGTTTTAGGCGAATCTTGTCCAGAGGTTCACTCCTTCCCTGATTGAACCCGAGGATGGTTGTGATTGTACTGAAAAGACTATGCACTGGGATCTTCAGCACATCTAACATTGTCTTCGGCATGATACTGAGAGCAGACCCTGGATCTATCAGGATACGATCAACTTTCATCGAGTCGACCTATCATGTATAGTAGAGATGACGGTCGTGCATGTTGTCTTCCATCAACATGTCATCCTATGTGAAAGTTATGTTTGGAATTAACTCCAACACACTATGACAATGGAGGCAAGAGACTGGTTCTGCTTTCGGCTTCTTTAGCAGGACTTGACAAGTTTCTGCCTGCATGAGAGCCTCACTCAGAGTTTCCTGAGTCTCTTTGGAGAGGCACAAGAGCTCGAAGATGGACAGCCGGGCCGGTGTATTGGCCAATTGAGCCAAGATATCAAAATTGTAAGGCTTTTCAAGTCCTGAGGGAGATGACTTCTTCAAAGGTTTGTCGAAGCGGACTTGTTGTTTGCCTTTGTCGGCTACCGTCGGCTTGGGAGGAATGGATACTACAATCGGTGAGGATGCAGTAGGAATATCCTCAGTTGAAGCAGGTTGCACTGGAGCAGGCTCAGAAGAAGAAGCAGGATTCTCTTGAGCTTCAGGGTAATCCTTTAGATAGGCTTTCCCCGATCTGCTACCCAGCAGGATTTCCTCGTCAACTATGGGGTCAAAAGACACCATATTGCAAGTCTTTGTCTTGCCCTTGGAGCGGTCTTTCTTCTTGGAGGAAGAGGGAAGTTCGAACTCTGAAGCAAGATCCGGATGAATCCACATAATCTTGCCATTGTCAAGAGACAAGGGGACGAGACCATCACTTCGTGGAGGAGGGAGATTCTCGATCTCAAGAGTAGCTCTGGGGATAGGAACGACACCATGATGTACCATCTGCGGAGGAAAGTCACCGAATTGAACTGAGACCATATTTGCGGTAACAGTCTTCTCGGCTTGCTGCAGAGTGACAACACCAGCATTAACCAGCTCTTAGATTTTGCCTTTGAGCACATAACATGCTCGAGTGGGATGCCCGATGAACCTGTGATAGACACAGTACTTAGGGTGATCAGTCTTACCGACTTCATCAGGCTTCTTGGGATCTGGAAGCTGGAGCTTATTGCTTTTGATCAAGCAATCAAAGATGCTTACTGTGTCATTCTCGTCAAAAGAGTACTCTACTTTCGGACGAGGTTCCCTTGGTGGAGGTGCTGAAGGAGTAGAAGTGGACGTAGGGGGAGCTACGTTGACCGCCAAAGATTCTTTGTTCTTATTCAAATTGATATTCGAAGTTTCTTTTCCCTTGCGGTTGTTCTGGCGATTGCCACCACCCGATGTCTGGTGTTCATCCCGGTCGGGGTTAGACATTTGTACCCCTAGCTGCTTGAATTTGTCAGCGCTAACTTCAGCTGCTTTAGCGTTGACAATGAAGGATGGCCAATCTTGGAACTGAGTAGACCCTGTCCACATGCTGATGATAGGCAGAAGATTTGCCTTGCAGGTGTCTATTGTGACAGCGGCCGGAGTTCCAGGAGGCATTTTCAAAGCTTCCCGACGGAATCTTTCAATGAAAATCTCAGCAGTTTCATTGTGTCTTTGTTTGATTTTATTGAGGGCTGACATAGTCATGTCGTTGATCCCCTCATAGAACCGTTCCAAGAAGATTTGTTTTAGGCCAGAGAAGGAGGTGATACAACCATCGGGCAAGCTTATGTACCAATCGTATGCTACGTCGGCTAAACAGCCAACGAATACTCTGGTAAGAAGAGCGTCATTTGGTTGAAGTTGAACAGTCATAACTTTAAAATGGTTGATGAACTGACTGGGAGATGTGCTGCCATCGAACAGCGAGATTGTTGGGATTTTATACTTCGGAGGAAATGGGACTTCCTTCCATTCAACTGGGTAAGGTTGCTTGATCCCCAACCTCTGCAAGTTGTCCTTCTCTTTGAAGGCCTCAAACTGAGTGCGTAAGAGTTTGACAGCTTCATTGGCATCTTCTACTGATGTAGAAGGAACAGGCTGAATCACAGTGTTAGGGGGAGGAATAGCGTGATAAGCACTACCCCAGCACCTGATTGACTGGGTGTAGGTTGGATCTGTACAGGAGGTACTTGAGTAGATGCTACCCCCAATTCGGCATTGACAGGCACCGATGATGCTATGATTTCAGAATTTGCAAGAGGTACGGTCGGTGGTACCGTATGCTGGGCCACAATGATGGAATGCATACTTGCGACCATTACAGCCATAGTCTTCAGCTTGTCTTCTAGCGCAGCTATTCGTTGTTCTTGACTAGCCAAACTGGAAGCATCTGGGTCTTCATTGACAACATAAGCTGTCACTTCTCTGGGTACAGTTGAGAACACCGTCTGTTCTGAGCTTTCGCTGTATGCATCGTAGTCGAAGAAAGAATTATCTCCTAAGTGAGAAAGTGGAAGATGATCGGAAGGATCTTGAAGATTTCTTTGACCGATTGTGTCTCGGCTTCGGGAACGGGTATGTTGGAATACTCCTTCAGAGGATTCTTGGAGTAGATCCAAATACCGCTGGCTTGGCCTGCGAGGCTTGCCGTGCTTGGAACACTTCCTACCTCCAGTGTCTCTGGAAGTCATGTTGACAGAAGCGTACAAAACTTCGTCTTCATCTTCAGACATAGGTTCAGAGGTTGTAAAGTTCAGACGATCGAAGATAGATCGTCTGGTTGTCTGACAACAACACTTAATGACCACTTTGTGGTTGCAATGTTGTCCAAGTGGTTACACTGGGGATGTTGAGATGTTGTCCCGTTTTTGCTTGAGGTGTTCTCGGAGATCGGGAACAGCAACGGAACGAGAAGAAGTTCGAGGGACATGATCTTTGACAATATTCAGAACATGATTTCGGTTCTTCAAATGTTTTGTCCCTTGAGTATACAGGGAAGTACTCATTTCAATGGCATAGGTGTCCGAATTCTTGATCTTGGAAGTTTGCTTCTGATGCTGGTTGGTCTTCGGCATTGGCTGTTTGCGTTTCACCGAAGCTGGTCGATTGAGATAAGTTCTTAGATCAGCAAACTTACCCCCAGGAGTTTCTGTCTGAGATACCAACAATTTTTCCTGTCTTGAACGGGAGATCTGAAGAGTTGGGAGATCCTGGAACTCTGCTACCGGAGTAGGCAGAATACCTCTTTGATCAGTACACTTCCCTTTAGCAAGGAAAGAAGAAGAACCCTTGTTAGAAAGAGTTCTTGTACTGACTAGTGCCGGAGCACGTTCAGGTTGATCTTCTATGGTAAAAATCGAGGAAGAGTGAGAAAAGACCAAAGGGCCTTTTCCTTTGTTTTGCGACGAAGGGTTAGCTAAAGAGCGTTTCCCTCTGTTGTCTTCCAAATCGTGGGACGAGAAAGTTTGAGAAAAGACCAATGGGCCTTTTTCTTTGTTCTGGGGAGGAGGAAGAATAACCAAAAGACTACCCCCAGTGGATTGCGCAGGAGCAACAGGGTGTTTGAGAAGAGCAGAACTTTTGCCCTTGCTGTGGGAAGAGGAAAGATTAGCCAAAGGGTTGTCTCTCTTGGATTGCGCAGGCATAGCTTGCGCATGGGTTGATGGCGCACTGGCAGATTGCGCATGAGGAGTTCTGGCAGAATGTCTTCTGGCCACAGTCTCAGTGGTTTGCGCAGCAGGAGTCTTGTTGCCAGAGTGTTTGGATTGCACTCTGGTTGCTGGAGTAGTGGACTGCGCAGGCAGAGTGGCAGCCAATTGCGCCAGAGGAACAGAAGTCTTGCACTTTGACAGGGCAGCATATGAAGTAGTTTGTGTACTGGCAACAGCAGACTGCGCATGAGTAGTAGAGACAGATTGTGCAACAGCAGAGACAACAGACTGTGCAACAGTCTTAGCAGCAGAGACTTTAGACTGTACAGCAGTCTTGGTGGCAGAATCAACAGACTGCGTAGCAGTCTTGGGGACCCACACTGGGCGTACTTTGCTCGTGGCAGAAGTTGTCGCAGTGCAAAGAGTGGTCCTGGAGTTGATCATGGCTTCGTAGGCCGTCTATTGACCTTCACAACCAGCGTCTTCTGCGTCTTTCTGATAGACGCAACGTCACATTGAGTTGTCACTTCCTCGTCGGAGGAGAAAGTCGTCCCCAGCAGAGTCGCCATTTTGTTTGCAAAAAGAAAAGTTGATCTTTATTTCAACAAACTTTATAAAGAAGATTACAAGAATTCTGGGAAAGTACAACTATAGGAATCTGATTAGAAGACGATCGCTTTATCCCTTGGACGATGTGAACTTTGAAGACGGTAGCCTCTAAAGTTGAAGGCAAAAGCCTCTGAAGAATGCAGCAGCACTTTGGCAAGAACTCCTGATCTCTGGTGATGATCTCTGATCTCTGAATGCGTATGTGATCCCCTCTAGGAAGGACTTGAAACTCTATTTATAGAGTTCTGGAAATAACTACTTTTTAGTTATTCTGGACTGCACAAGCTGGATTGCGCTGCATTGGACCGCGCAGACATCAGACTGAGCTGGCAGTTACTTGATCATGGGCCAACTGTCTTGGACACATGGCATCATTTGATTGAATTGCGCATGATCGTGTACAGACGGTTGCCACGTGATGAGCAATTGATGGCATGAAGGCTACGTGTACTTTGTCAGTTGTATTGATGGAGTGCGCCAACTGAATTGCGCTTGCTTCGGATTGCGCTAGGATAGACGGTGCTGGGCTGGACCGTGCTGGGATGGACTGCGCTGCAGGCAGATTGTGCTGCATGTACAGCTGTCCTCGAGCGCTGTGCTGCACGATAAACGAACAGTTTCCTCGTTCTCCGTGCTATCAGCTGTCAGAAGATCTGATTCTCTGTCAGGTAATGATGACGAGGCTACGTCTGCATGCGCACTTGGATGAGTGCGCAGTTCAGCCTGCGCAATCGAATTGATGCGCAATCTGTCTTCTGTGCAGTTCACTTGAAGGATGTATAATTTGATTTTTATGAATTTATTGATGGGTGCAACTTGATTTTTAGGACCTACAATCGTGCCTGTGCATGATCTGAGCGGTTACTGCACGTTCGGAGTGGTTATTACCACGTCCCGAATGTTGTGCTTACCGGACAGTTGCTACTCGGGCCTATATAAGGTCTCTTCTCTCTCACAGGCAAGTGGACAGAACATTTTCAGAGAGTTACGAAAGTTTACAAGTGTTTCTTAACACAAGTAAACAGAGCCTGTCAGAGAGAAGATAAGCTTTGGACCAGCGTTGCTTTTGTACGAGAGTCCATGTACGATCCGAGGAGTTAGAAGAGCAGAAGTGTTCCAAAGTTCTCCGACGAACTTGCTGGTTCCTGGAAGCTATTCGTATGGGGCGAATATAGCTTTGAGCAATGGTGATCATTCACCCCAGCAGGCCATCTTCCATCTTTCGTCTGTCATCTTCTTCGCTGTTGTGAATTACGAAATCTTCTTAGATTCCCGTATATCATATGCTACTGTAACGAGATCTTCTTAGATCTTCGTTAAACTCATGCAACCTTCCTAGAAGTGTTGCGTTGGAATATTGTTCTTACAATTGTTTCATTATCTCCGTTTTCATCGAAAAATTGTGCCCCGGCGCTAAAAATCTCAAAGAATAAGAAGTGATCGAGGTGGGGAGTACAGGTCTCATAAATTTGCATCGTTCTGCAAAGAACATGGAATTTTTAATGAGACTACGGCTCCGTACTCTCCTCAATCAAACGGTGTAGCAGAAAGGAAGAATAGAACGTTAATAAAAATTATTAACTCAATATTGTTGACTGCTGGCCTTTCTAAGTGCTACTGGGGAGAAGCTGCATTGACAGCCACTTTTATTCTAAATAGAGTGCCTCATGCAACTTCAGACGTTACTCCTCATGAACTCTGGTTCAAGTTCAGACCTAACTTGAATGTCATTCGAGTGTGGGGGTATTGGACATATGTCAAGCTTCCAGATCTGAAGATTCAGAAGCTTGGGACAAGGACTACTAAGATGATCTTCTTGGAGTATGCCGAGAAGAGTGATGCTCGAAGATTTCTTGATATTGAGTCAAATCATATCATTGAATCTCGCGACGCAGAATATTTTGAAGATAAATTTGCAAGGTACAAAAATATTGTTCTTGCGGATGTACCGAAGAACATTGAGGGTGCGCAGGAAACTGAAGTCTTCAATGAAGATGTGGTCCAAGAAGATGTTGATGTTGAAACAACGATTGAACCAGAATAAGCTGAGCCGTCAGCTAAGCGTATGAGGAGGCCGAAGGACTTCGAAAGTGACTTTGTCACCTATCATGTGGAAGCTGATCCGCTTACCTATGATGAGGCGATGAAGACCAGAGACGCAGTTTTCTGGAAGGAGGCGATTGACAATGAAATTGATTCTATCACCTCAAATAACACTTGGGTGTTGGTTGATCTTCCTGAAGGAGCGAAACCCATCGGATGCAAATGGATCTTCAAGAAGAAGATGAAAGCAGACGGAACTATTGACAAGTTTAAGGCTAGGTTGGTAGCCAAGGGGTTTTCTCAGAAGTAGTGGATTGACTACTTTGACACGTATGCTCCAGTAGCCCGGATGACCACCATCAGAGTGTTGATTGCTCTTGCAGAATTACATAAGATGGTGATACATCAGATGGATGTGAAAACAACTTTCCTAAATGGCGAGCTGACCGAAGAGATATACATGCAACAACCAGAGGGATTTGTCATCAAGGATCTTGAAGATAAAGTCTGCAAGTTGGTGAAATCTTTGTACGATCTTAAACAGGCTCCCAAGATGTGGCATGAGAAATTTGACAAAGTTATAAGGTCAAATGGCTACATGGTCAACGAGACGGAAAAGTGTGTTTATACGAAGTTTGCTGATGGAACAGGTGTGATCGTTTGTCTGTACGTGGACGACATGCTTATCCTAGGTACGTATATGAGCTGTGTCACGGAGACAAAAAAATTCATCTCGAGCAAGTTCAGTATGAAGGACTTGGGGAAAGCTGATGTGATCTTAGGGATCAAGATCATCCGGACGGACATTGGACTAGCGCTGTCACAGTCTCATTATATTGAGAAAATGATCACTCGTTATGGGTATCGGGATCTTTCAGGGATCGATACGCCATACAGGTGTGATCTGAAGTTTGTAGGCCTTTAAAAATGACAGTCACGCTGAGTTGATCAGGACAGAGTCAAAAGTCACGCTCAGTTGATCCAGACAATATTTACAAATCACGCTGGGGAGACAGCTCATCATTTGTCAGAGAGTAATTATGACTGCCAGCACAACAGTCGAAGAATGTCTCTTCGTATGCCACGTATGCACAGAATTCGAGAGATCACAGCCGTCTATTGCGTGATTTTCGAAATCTTCTTCAGCAAGACTCAACCTTCGTCAAGTTGGCATACCAAAAGAGCTTCTTGTCATTTAATGTGACTGACAAAAGCAATCACTACCAGAGATTTTGTGTCAGTCGAGGCACGCTGAATCAAGACAGCTGGCAGTTCTATCCCAAGTCTGCGTGGATTCTGAAGTTTTCTTCATCAAAGTCTGCGTAGATTCTGAAGCTTCTTGCCCCAAGTTTGCGTGGATTTTGAAGCTTTCTACCCCGAGTCTGCGTGGATTCTGAAGTTTTCTTCATCAAAGTCTGCGTAGATTCTGAAGCTTCTTGCCCCAAGTTTGCGTGGATTTTGAAGCTTTTTACCCCGAGTCTGCGTGGATTTCGTCTTCACCAAGTCTGCATGGATTCTGAAGCTTCTTGCCCCAAGTTTGCGTGGATTTTGAAGCTTTCTACCCCGAGTTTGCGTGGATTTCGTCTTCAACAAGTCTGCACGGATTTTATCAAATTAGAGTACGTGGCAACCATGCCACTGATCTCTCGCCTGCGTGTCCTGTAACTTGCACACGACTCATGCATGATTGCCATGTGTCCAACAGTTACAGGCCACGTCCAGTAACTGTTCACAGTCTTACGTATGTTAAATTCTACATGATTTTCAACTAAGCACAGGCTGTGAAGACAGTTATCTTTTCAGTTATTATTTTTGACTCTATAAATAGAGTTCTTTTTCTCATTCATTGTACAGATACACTGATATCTACTGTCAAAATTTTGAGAGCTTTTCTTCTTCGCATAGTCCAAGGGATAAAGCGATTGTCTTCTAGATCGGATTCTCACAGTTGTAATTTTCCCAGATACACAATAAATAAAGAGAATTTCTTTATGGAAAACAAATTGGCGACTATGCTGGGGAAAACCATCTCCTCTTCTGAGATGGCAACAACTCAATGCGATACTTCGTCAATCGGCTCGACGAAGAAGGTGATGACGATCCAATTCGATCAACTCGCCTATGAAGAAATGCAGCGGGCTAAGAGTGGTAAGCCCACTACAGCCTCCATCATCACTGCCAAGTCGAAGGGGTACTCTATCTATGTCCCTAAGAATCAGTTGGCAGCCAATGGTGAAGTCTCTGCCACAGTGTCTGCTCCTAACACTGGCAAGAACTCTACTGCAAGCACGCACACTCTTGTGCGCTCGAAGATGACAGCAATCAAAGATCACGCTAACAGTACTGGCTCCTTAGCCAAATCTGTTCCAGTGTGTGTCTCCAAAGTTGAAAGTCACGCTGACAGTACTGGCTCCTTAGCCAAATCTGTTCCAGCGTGCAATTTCAACCTCAAAAGTTACGCTGACAGTACTGGCTCCTTAGCCAAATCTGTTCCAGCGTGCAATTTCAACCTCAAAAGTCACGCTGACAGTACTGGCTCCTTAGCCAAATCTGTTCCAGCGTGCAATTTCAACCCTAAAAGTCACGCTGACAGTACTGGCTCCTTAGCCAAATCTGTTCCAGCGTGCAAATTCAACCCTAAAAGTCACGCTGGCAGTACTGGTTCCTTAGCCAAATCTGTTCCAGTGTGTAATTCTAAAATTAAAAGTCACGCTAACAGTATTGGTTCCTTAGCCAAATCTGTTTCAGCGTGGATTTCATCAGAGAAGAATAACTCCTTAGTTATCTCTTCTTCTTTACCGAGTTCTACTAGAACTGGGGGTGGTCTTCCACACAAAGTCCCTTCGAAAAGGAATAACTCTTTAGTTGTTTCTTCTGCTCCTGTAGTTTTTACTTCAGGAACAGCTTTGACTGATACTTTTGTTAGTCAAAGGAAAGGAGATGGTCTTTTGACTACTCTTCCTTCTGGACATTCTATGTCTCAAAATCTGAATGAGTCTAAGAAGAAATATTCCTTAATATCTTCTTCTATGACTTCTTCAAATTGGGCACAGAATCTGTCCATTAGAAAAGGTTTGTTACCAACTCCTAATCAAAGGAGTGGTTCAACTCTTCCTTCTCTGCAAATATCCATATCAATGGAAGGAAAACTTCATGTTTCCAAAATTAATGTGTTACCTTCCACTGATTTAAGAACAAAACTCAGCACTTCTGGTGTTAAGAAACCATACCAATTGGATATGGAGATAAAATATCCAGATGCAGAGTATACAAGAAATTATGTGGCTCACATTAATCACTCTTTGTATAATCAAGAGCCATCAAGACCCAAGAACAGGAAATATATTCCTCAATCTTCACAAACAGATTTACGAGAACATCTTCAACAGAAGAGAATGAGTAATTCTATGACAAAGGACCATGCTGAATGTGACTTCTATCCAAGAGTCATAATTCAATGCAGATGTCAATCAATGGTTCAAAACCATGTTGATCATGAATGTGACTTCCAACCAAGAGTCACAATACAATGTATATGTCAAACAAAACGACAATTTGTCTTCAATCGGATTCAGTATGAACCTATGCCTGATGAAGATGAGCCTTTGTTTGCCTCTGTCAATATGACTTCTCGGGATACCGGGGGTAGAGTTGATAGTCCAAATGGAGTATACAGAAATACCAGAGCAAGAGTCCTGGCCTCTAGTCAAAGAAATTTGATCTCTGAAGATGATTCTGAATTCCTTGGAGAATCTAACTTCCCACCTCTTCCTACTGGGGGTAGTTCTCCTATGATTGACTTTGATGCACAAAGCAATGATTCAGAACAAACAACATCTACCAGTTCATCAATAATTCTTCGTACAGTCACGACTTATATGGTTGATGGGAATACTGATGAACCTTCTTCTTCCTTGACTCCTCAAGATCAAAGAATTGCTTCTTTGGAACAATAAATAAAGTCTATGGCTGATACTATGAAGTCGATGTATGAACTCATAGCAACACAGATACAAAATCGACAAACTGTACCAGATGCCATACCAACTGACACTGATATGAGTCCAGTACAAGTTCCTCCAGCAGTACAATCTAATACTCCTGGACCAGCTCAACCAAACCCTAGTCTCTCTGGAGCTGGGGGTAGTGCTTACAATGCTGTTCCTCCTTCCAACTATTCTCTACAAGTTACAACTCCACAATCTTCGGGAGTTGTCTCTGAAGAATTGAGGAATCTTAAAACTCAATTCGAGGCATTCAAACAGAAAGATGGTTTACAAAGATTAGGCATCAAATAACCTTATCCGATAGAATGGAAGCAAGTATCGTATCCTCCTAAATACAAGCCTCCCACTATCTCATTCTATGATGGAACCACTTCTCCAAGTCAGTTCATTAATCACTTTGAAGTGATGACTGATCAGCTGCAACCAAGTGATGCCCTCCTTACTCGGGTATTTATTGGATGTCTCAAAGGAACGGCTTATGAATGGTATAGAAGTCTCCCAGATGGGAGCATTACCTCATTTTTCGGTTTCAAACAGATGTTTCTTGAACGATTCTATGAAGGGCTCAATGACATGACTATGTCTGCTCTTATTAGAATCAAGCAGAAAAATAATAAAACTACAGAAGAGTACATTGAACGGTTTCGAAGAGAAGCTCTGAAGATGCCTCTTGGAACTCATGATGCTGTCACCATCGATACATGCAAATCAAACTTGTTGCCAATCATTAGCATGTGGACAGGATCCACTCAATTCCAAGACTGGCCTTCTTTCATAGTTAGTGCCAAGGCCGCAGAAATTAGTGCTGAAACCTTCAAAGGTTTAGGAGTGCAGATGACTCCTAAAGAAACAGGTCAAGGTACTAACAATAAAAACAATGCTCGCAAGAGAAAAGAAACTCTTGAAGTTAATCTTCAGAGCAAAGATGCATCAACCGTTCAAACCTCCTCTATAATTCAACAACCGAGAACACCTCTCCCCAAAGAAGAATATTCTTTCGATGACGACGATGTCCTTGGTATCTTTGAATGTCTGCTGAAAGGTAATAAGATACAATTACCTGAGATCAAAAAACCTGATGAAGCTGGTAAAACAGATCATCCCAAATACTGCCCATATCACAGAATGCTGGGTCACACAATTCGTACATGTTATGTACTGAAAGGAAAGATCCAAGAAATGATCAAATCTGGAGCTATCTCTCTTACTCCAAAAGAGAAGACCGTCACCTCCAACGTCATCTCTATGCAATTCGGAGATTTCTCTCCTCAACTCCTTGAAAGTGGGATCGTTCCTATTCCCAAGGCAACTCTTGACATAGTGAATCTTCCTCCTCCACGGTCTGAAGGATTAGTGCCAATCACTTTGGAAACTGGAGAAATCATGTGGATCCATCCTGATCTAGTGGCAGATTTTGAATCGCCTTCTCCTCAAAAGGTTTCTTCTCGAAAGTCCAAGAAGGCTGGAAAGATCAAGTCATGTCATATGACTTCTCTTGGGTCTACCTCTGACACAGAGCCAAAAGACAAAGAAGAAGCACTTGTTAGTGCTACTCGAACGGGGAAACCTTACCTAAAGGATTATTCTAAAAATCCTGAGGATCCTCTTGATATTTCTCCAGCTGATAAAGATGCTTCTAATGTTCCTCCTGAAGAAGAATCATCCACTGAAGCCTACAGCTCTGGAGAAAGGCAAACAACAGGCTCGGTTTGATAAGCCAATCAAGAAGTCCTCTTCTCTTGGACTTCAGAAGCCTTATAATTTCGACATTTTAGCTCAGCTTGCGAATACTCCAGCTAGAATGTCCCTCTTTGAACTTCTACGTCTTTCCAAAGTGATTCGGGAGACATTAAGTGAAGCACTTCTACAAGCTGACTCTTGTCTTGCACAATTGAAGAAGCCAGATGCAGAACCTGCCACTTGCTTACATTGCAACAGTGTATTAGAGATTATCCTAAATATCACCTTTACACAAGACGACATGCTACTGGAGGATAATCGACATGATCGGCCTCTTTACTACACCGGTTATATCGATACAATGAAGATAGATCGTATCCTCATTGATCCAGGGTCTGCTATAAGCATAATGCCAAAGAATCTGTTGGATGAACTAAAAATCCCTCTTCACAAACTCTCCAAGACGGTTACTACTATCCTGGGATTCAATCAAAGCCGAAGCGAGCCTTTGGAAAAGATTCATCTGAAGCTTCAGATAGGCGATTTCAGATCCAAAGTCACTTTCTATGTGATCGAGATCGTGGGATCCTATAATCTTCTTCTGGGGAGGCCCTTTCTTCATGAAAATAATGTGGTGCCTTCTACTCTTCATCAGTGTTTTAAATACATTGATAGCAATGGAAGAGTACAAAAAGAAGTTGCTGATATAAATCCCTTCCATGGGATTGAAGCTTATTTCAATGATTCACGAATGTACAAAGAAGAGTATACAAGGATCATACAAGCCATGGAGAAAGAGGATTCACAAAGTGAGACCTTAATAATCCCTGTTAAAGGTCGAACTACTCAACAAAAAACTCCCAAACTCTCTGGAGAAGGTTCTTTAATCATTCCAGTGAGTGGATGGATCTCTCCACTATCTCAGTCATCTACTCAGGATACTCTGCTAATTCCAGTTGGAGGGCGGACTACTCTTTCTACTCAAACTTCAAGGGAGCTCACCTCTTCTGAGCCATTTGTTATCGATCTTAATCGAAACAAAGCTTCTTCTTCTCCCCCTTTAGTCATTGACTTGGCTAAAATCTCTAAGGCTCAGCCTTCTCCCAATACTGTTCATACAGATGTATCCCTAGAACCTGTACAATCTTCATACTTTCTAGTTCCCAGCAGAAAGCCAGGAGATATTCCAATATTCTTCTACAAAGGGCCTCAAAGTCCTTCTGATTTAGAAGATTAAGACAAAAATGATGACACTGGAAGATTATAACTACGTCGTTATAGTCAGCAATCTAGAGACATCATCAAAAATATGGGCTATGACTTCAGGACTGGCCTCAATGATGGAAAAGGAAGAAAAATACCTGTTTGGATTCCTCCTTTGAAATATGGAAAGACGAAATGCGGATTGGGTTATACTGCTCCTACTCCTTTCATCAATATTATCCATGAAGATCCTGAGTCTGACGAAGATAAGAGATCTGATTCTTCTAGTACCACTTCTTGGGATTCCGATACAAGTATCGGTGACTTCTACTGCAACATTCTGTCTTCCAACATGGTTTCCAATGACTATTCTGAAGAAAGTGATGAAGACGAAGAAGAGTTTAAAATCTCACCTGAATCAGAACAGTGGGCCCAAAGATTAGATAATCAATGGGAGTTCCGTTTCGAGCAAAAAGAACCTCCGACTGAAGACAAACTTGTTCAAATAGATGTTGGTGAAGAGGGATCTCCCAAACCAATATTCATCAGTGAAAGTCTTTCTGAAACTGATAAGCAAGACATGATCAAACTCATTCGTGACTACATCGATGTCTTCGCTTGAAGTTATGAAGATATGCCAGGGCTTGATCCACAAATTGCAACTCACAAGCTCAATATCTTGCCGAATGTTAAACCGGTCAAACAACAACAGCGACAATTTCGTCCAGACATCATGGATGCAATTGAAGCTGAAGTCAATAAACTCATTACCTCTGGGTTTATTAGAGAGGAACAACATCCCGATTGGGTGGCTAACATAGTTCCTGTCCTTAAAAAGACTGGCAAGATCAGAGTATGCATAGACTTCCGCGATCTCAATACGGCATGTCCTAAAGACGAATTTCCTCTACCAATCACTGATGTCATGGTTGATAATACCTGTGGATTTGAGCGGATGTCATTCATGGACGGGTATTCTGGGTACAATCAGATTAAAATATTTCCAGAGGACGAGAAGCACACTTCTTTCAGAACGCCGATCGGTACATACTGTTATACAGTTATGCCATTCGGTCTCAAGAATGCAGGAGCAACTTATCAACGAACTATGAGCACTATATTCCGTGAACATTTGCGGAAAACAGTCGAATGCTATGTTGATGATATTGCAGTCAAAAGTCGACAAAAGGAGGATCATATCCAAGATTTGAAGACTATATTTGATCTAATGTGTAAGCATCAATTAAAGATGAACCCTACTAAGTCCTTCTTAGGCGTCTCTAGTGGTAAATTTCTCGGCTTCGTCATTACCTCTAAAGGTATACACGTGGATCCCGAGAAGATCAAAGCCATCCAAGAGATGCGTCCTCCACGCACCTTAAAAGAGCTACGAGGATTTCAAGGAAGAATCGCTTATATCAGGAGATTCATCTCTAATTTATCAGGACGCTGCAGACCATTCAACAAACTTATGAAGAAAGGTGTTTCTTTTGTCTGGAATGATGAATGTCAGAAAGCATTCGATGATATAAAACAATATCTAATGAGCCCTCCAGTATTGGTACCTCCCGTCTCAGGAATACCGTTCTTCCTCTATACTCGAGCAATGAGTCATTCATTGGGTGCATTACTCGCTCAAAAGAATCAAAATGGCCAAGAACAAGCCATTTATTATCTCAGCCGCACTATGACCGGAGCTGAACCTCGATATTCACCGGTTGAAAAAGAATGTCCAGCTTTGATGTTTACTGTCCAAAAGACATGTCATTATATCATTGGCCAGACTATTCATGTCATCTCCAGGATCAATCCTATACGGATCATGATGAAGAAACCCAGTGTTTTGAATTCTCGATTGGCTAACTGGGGACAAGCTTTAGCTGATTTTCTGGCTGCTCACTGGGAACAAGCTTTAGCTGATTTTCTGTCAGTATGACATGCACTATATTCCTCAGAAATCAGTCAAAGGACAAGCTTTAGCTGATTTTCTGGCTGCTCACTCAATTCCAGAAAATTCAAAACTCTATGATGAAATCCCAGATGAAGTCCTAGATTCAAATCAAATTGCTGAAGAAGATCCTACTTGGCGTCTATTCTTTGATGGAGCATCAAGAATTAGTCCTAATGGCGATATTGTCGCTGGAGTTGGAATTGTTCTTGTATCGCCAGAAGGTCTTGCTATCCAAAGAGCTTATTCTCTCGATCAGCCGTGTTCAAATAATGTAGCTGAGTACAACGTATTACTTATTGGTCTTCAACTCGCTAAACATCTGAATATTCAACATTTGGAGGCGTATGGAGACTCTAAACTCATTGTCAATCAGATAAGGGGTACTTATGAAGTTCGCCATCAAGATCTGGTTCCTTATCATAAAGCAGCTATATCTATGGCTTCTTCGTTTGAAGAATTCTTCTTTGAACATGTTAGGCGAGCATGTAACACAGAAGCTGATGCCCTTGCTAATCTTGCAGTGGTGCTGGCTATTCCAATCAGACGGCAACAAATGATTGTTGTTCGTAATCGAGAATTATTTCATCTTGAAAATAACTTGACTCTAGGACTTTCAGTTGACATTGAAGAATCAACATCTCATGACGTCAACACAACAAGATGATTTGGATTCAGTCGTAAATCGATGTCATCTTCATCCGATTCCAGCATGGAATTCATCTTCAGTAACTCGGCCGAGAATCAGAATACGGATAAAGATTGGAGACTTCCTTTCTTAGATCTCGTATTATATGATATTCTTCCGGATGATCCGAGTGAGGCAGCATCTATCAGACGACGATCACTCAGATTCTACTACAATCATACAACAAAGACCTTATATCGTCGAGCTTATGATGGTTTACTCCTTCGATGTGTTGCCGGTGACGAGGCTCAACAAATCATTCGCGAAGCACATGATGGAATTTGTGGAGCACATCAGCTAGGACCAAAACTTCAAGACCGTATTCGACGTATGGGTTATTATTGGCCCACCATGGTATCTGATGCCATCGAATATGCAAAGAAGTGTAAAGCCTGTCAAATCCATACGGATTTTATTCATCAACCCTCGGAATTTCTACATCCGACGGCAGCATCATGGCCCTTCGAAGCTTGGGGCATGGACATTATTGGTCCGATCAATCCACCGTCATCTAAAGGTCATCGGTTCATTCTTGTAATAACCGATTACTTCTCCAAATGGGCCGAAGCCATTCCTTTATCTGAAGTTAAGACGTCTAATGTCATCAGCTTTATTAAGCACCACGTCATCTACAGATTTGGTGTTCCTCGACGTATTATTCATGATAACGGACCACAGTTCGTCAGTCAGAAGTTTACTCGATTCTGTGACGATCACCGGATCAACAATGTGGCGGTGATCAACAATGTGGCTTCTACCGCATATAATCCGGCAGCTAACGGATTAGCAGAAGCTTTCAACAAGACCATCATCAAACTCCTAAAGAAGTTTGTCTCTACTAACAAACGTAATTGGAGTGAGAAGCTCGGGAAATGTTTGTGGGCTTATCGCACTACAGTTCGTAATGCTACCAAATGTACACCCTTCTCTCTGGTGTATGGTTGCGAAGCTGTTCTTCCATTAGGGATTCAAATTCCTTCTTTAAGGATAGCAATCGCTAATGAACTCACTGCAGAAAATAATGATCGTCTTCGACTTCAAGAATTAGAAGCTCTAGATGAAAAGCGATTATCTGCTCAACAGAATATTGAATTCTATCAAGCTAGAATTTCAAGAGCTTTTAATAAGAAAGTCAGAATTCGGGCGTATCAAAAAGGAGAACTTGTTCTAACTGTCAGACGTCCTATGACTATGACTCATATGAGCAAGGGCAAATTTGACGTAAAGTGGGAAGGACCCTATATTGTGAGCAAAGTTTTCTCAAATGGAGCTTATCAACTCTCAGAATTGGATGGTCGAAAAGTTTTGATGCCTATTAATGGCAAATTCCTTAAAAAGTACTATGTATAAATGTAAATACTTGTAATCATCAGACAAATTCATGTTTAAAAATAAAATTTTTATTTTATTTTCATGAATGATGATACATGATATTAAGGAAGATCACTATCATCCTTCTCTACTTTTGGATGTGGGCCACTGCCATCCTTCTTGAAGATGTGATCAACAAAAGAGCCGAGAACCTCCTTGCTAGAACCCACGAGGAATTTGTAAGCGGCCATCCTCATGGCTTCCTCTTCTTCAGTCCTTCCTGGTTCGAGCAGGAAATCCAGAATGTCCCTTGGTGGCTTGGGTGCAGACGAACCTTCGCCTGCTTCCGTCTTCTTCGTTTTGACTGGACCAGCAGGGCGTTCTTCAGTGCCTTTCTGAACCTTTGAGGCTATCTCAGTCTTTTTGGATGCTTCTCCAGATGACATTTTTATGTTGAGGAGTATAAGTATTTGTTCTCGCCAGATTTCTGCTATATTTATAGGCAGAAGTTCTACAAATAATGAAACATCACGTTCATCTGACGGTTCATCCATCCATTAATTACGTTCATCCGACGATTCATCCGTTCATTTATTACATTCACTCGACAGTTCATCTATTCATCATTTCCTAACGGTTCATCCGTTCATAATCTTCTATCAATTTATCAAGTAGGGATTCGTTATTTATCATGTTTTCATAACCTCTGAATCAATTCCGAATCTACTTACTCATTTGTCATGTTTTGACCTCTGCATAGAAATCAATCTATTTTTCTTTTGAGTTCCTACATATTATCACGTCCATAATACCTCTGATAATATCATATACTCTAAAATAGAAAAGAAGATTTCATTATCTATCATGTCCACAATTCATCCATAAATACAAATCTTTGAGCATAGAAGAATTGTCATTTCCATTCTCATTTCACCATAAAAAGTCTATTACATTTTCTTAGACTTTCTTACAAATCATAATGGAAATCTATTACAAATCTTGGATTTTCATTCTATGTACAACTGAGATCTATTTCTTCTTGGATCTTCTCTGGCAATCTCGTTGTTTGTGGCAATTCCTGGGTGTCCAGCAGGAATCAAACTCTGGTCTTATCTCTCAGACGAGAGGAGAACCACGGAGTAGGGCAACACGAAAACGTGTTGCTGCCAATACAACTGGTGGATTATGGGTAACCTCTCAAGGAAGACAGGAATGTATCCAACCTTGGGATACAATTCCTAGTTCTTCCGTGAAAGGAACTCTACTACCCGATTTCTCGGTAGTAGAGTTGACTCCACCATCCAACTCTCGTGTATAAAGGCTCTTCCTACCATCTAAGGAAGACCCTTCTATCCTACGAAGAGTTCTGAGTTGTCTGATTTACGCGTCAAAAGCGTATGAGCTCCCTGATGTAGATGTCAGCAGGATATTCTCCACAGCATCCACATCCCCAATGCCAGTTCTGAAGAAAATTTTCAGCCAAGTTTCTGCAGAAAGTATCAACAGAAATCATTCAGCGTGCATTTATCAAACAGAGACAGGCGTGTATTGTTCAAATCAGAAACAGAAAGCTTATCTTCAAACAGCAAAACTAAGTGCACGTATTACACTGACTTACCTTCAAGTTTGGTGCTAAGGATTGGCAAACTCATGTTTGATACAGTGCGCAGAAGTCGAACATTAGAAAACATTGCTTTCTTGAGAGTGAAATCTCCCAAAAATTTCATTCTCAGAGAAGAAAAAGAGGGATGGGAGATGAGTATCTGCGAAACTCTTCCAGCTATTTAAAGGGCAAAGTACAAGCCTATTCTTGGAAAAGATCCGCATAAATAGCGCTCGTAAACTGTGGAATGAGTGTCACGTGTGCTTTGGAAGACAAAGCAACATTAGAAATAGTCAAAGGGTGTTAATTAATATTCTTCATTAATGCACGCAGATCAAACACAGAAGTTGTACTTCATTCTTCAAAGGCACCGAGGGCCTTACAAAAGACAAAACAAAAAGTGCAACAAAAGCACAAAAGACACGCTCTATTTTCCAGAGCGACTGAGCTTGGTGCCTAGTTCTTCTACGTTCCTAACTCCCAGACGGTGCAACAGAGCTTTAAACATTTTACGCTGCTTTATGAGGCTGCACCAACCAGAAGAGGACGAGCCATCCAAGCCAAAATAGCTCAAGAAATTCTTGGCTAGTTGCAAGGGATCATCTTTGAGTTCGAAGACAAGGGGCTCTGGCTCTTCACCCCCAAAAGTGGGGTCACCATGGGAACAAAAGCCAAACTTGCGTGCTTCTTCCTCAGCTTTCTCTTTTGGTGAATCCTCTCCCTGTTTATATAACAGAGCTCGCCGGCGGTTCATATTCCACCATAAACTGGATATAATCAGTCTCGAAAAATGAAGAGTCATCATGACATTTAATAAGTTCATTTGGATATTCTCAAAGAACTTCGAAGTCTTTCCGACTTCCGAAAAATTTGAAGTCATCTCAGCGTGACTGATTTCATTTTATCATCTTATTTTCAAAGTATTTCGAAAATTTTGAAGTCTTTTCAATTTTTCGAAAACTTTGAAGGGGGTCTTGTAGGCCTTTAAAAATGACAGTCACGCTGAGTTGATCAGGACAGAGTCAAAAGTCACGCTCAGTTGATCCAGACAATATTTACAAATCACGCTGGGGAGACAGCTCATCATTTGTCAGAGAGTAATTATGACTGACAGCACAACAGTCGAAGAATGTCTCTTCGTATGCCACGTATGCACAGAATTCGAGAGATCACAGACGTCTATTGCGTGATTTTCGAAATCTTCTTCAGCAAGACTCAACCTTCGTCAAGTTGGCATACCAAAAGAGCTTCTTGTCATTTAAAGTGACTGACAAAAGCAATCACTACCAGAGATTTTGTGTCAGTCGAGGCACGCTGAATCAAGACAGCTGGCAGTTCTATCCCAAGTCTGCGTGGATTCTAAAGTTTTCTTCATCAAAGTCTGCGTAGATTCTGAAGCTTCTTGCCCCAAGTTTGCGTGGATTTTGAAGCTTTCTACCCCGAGTCTGCGTGGATTCTGAAGTTTTCTTCATCAAAGTCTGCGTAGATTCTGAAGCTTCTTGCCCCAAGTTTGCGTGGATTTTGAAGCTTTCTACCCCGAGTCTGCATGGATTTCGTCTTCACCAAGTCTGCATGGATTCTGAAGCTTCTTGCCCCAAGTTTGCGTAGATTTTGAAGCTTTCTACCCCGAGTTTGCGTGGGATTCGTCTTCAACAAGTCTGCGCGGATTTCATCAAATTGGAGTACGTGGCAACCATGCCACTGATCTCTCGCCTGCGTGTCCTGTAACTTGCACACGACTCATGCATGATTGCCATGTGTCCAACAGTTACAGGCCACGTCCAGTAACTGCTCACAGTCTTGCGTATGTTAAATCCTGCATGATTTTCAACTAAGCACAGGCTGTGAAGACAGTTATCTTTTCAGTTATTATTTTTGACTCTATAAATAGAGTTCTTTTTCTCATTCATTGTACAGATACACTGATATCTACTGTCAAAATTTTGAGAGCTTTTCTTCTTCACATAGTCCAAGGGATAAAGCGATCGTCTTCTAGATCGGATTCCCACAGTTGTAATTTTCCCAGATACACAATAAATAAAGAGAATTTCTTTATGGAAAACAAAGTTGAAGCCTAATTCAGGGGAATGTATCAGGCAGCTAGAGTATGCAAGCGTAATCAGGAGTTTAATATATGTTACTACTGCCACAAGGCCTGACATAGCTTTTGCCGTGAGAATGCTGAGTCGTTTCACGAGCAACCCAGGTGTTGAACACTGGAAAGCTGTGAAACGGGTTATGAGATATCTCAAGAAGACTCAGACATATGCACTGTACTACATCGGAGATCCATCGGTAGTGGAAGGCTTCAGAGATGCCAGCTGGTGCTCAGAGGTGGAGATCAAGAGGTCCACAGGTGGAATCATTTTCATAATGGGTGGAGCTGCTATATCGTGGAAGTCGAAGAAGCAGACTATGCTCTCGCGGTCATCCATGGAATCTGAGTTCTTTGCACTTGATTCCGCAGCCGAGGAAGCATAATGGCTTCGGGAGCTCATGTATAATCTTCCAGTGGTTGGGGCATAAATATCGACGATACCGATATATTGTGACAATCAGGCGATTGCGGCGGTGGCATCAAATAATCTCTTCAACAGAAAGAAGAGGACTGTGCGGTTGAAGCAAAGGGTAGTACACGATCTTATCAAGAGGGGTGTTATTGCAGTGATTGATGTTCTGAGTCAGGAGAACCTGGCGGATCCGTTCACCAAGGGCCTCAAGCGCCAGCTGGTCGATGACACAGCTTATAAAATAGGTTTGAAGGCATTCTGATATTGTATTATTGTATTCCTACCATAAAGTTTTATGCTAATAATTCAAAGAGAAATCTACTAGGCATCTAGCTTTTGGTTCAAGGGAGGACCACTAATCGGAAGAATATCAGAAACGGTAGGTACATATTCTATTGGGCATGGAGAGGTTACGGACCTATAACCACTGTTGTCTACTGTTGTTTTCTATGGAAAATGGATCATGTGGGAAGGTTGGCTTAAATGCCTTAATGAGTTCACAGGCAGAGTGAATGCCTGGTGTGCTTTACAGGAAGCACGGTAGAACAGCACTACAAGCAGTGAAACTTCATGCTACTGTGGGGTGACTCCACCATGAGGTTTCCAGGCATGGGGTAATGCCTCGACTTTGCTAGCCAAGTCACAGCGGCGTAGCACCGCAAATAGACAGTTAGCCTAATGATGTATGTTAAAACAAAGAGGGGTGTAGTCAGCACTACAAGGAGGAGGAGTTCCTCATGTTACAGTCGCACGACACCACGATGAGGTACCCGGTTAGGGATAAAGCCTCGGCCTTGTAAGCCATGTCGTTGCGGCGTAACACCGCAAGGGAGCCTAAGGCTTTATGCTGGGTAGTTTGGCACTGCAAAAAGGCGGTTGCCTCATGCTACAGTAGTATGACACTACGATGAGGTTTTCGGTACGGGGCAAGGCCTCAGCTTTAAGCCATGTCATAGCGGCGCAGTACCGCAAGGGAAGCGCAAAGCGCTTCATGCCATGTCTCTTTATAATGAACTCACCTATAATGTATGGACAAAGAGATATCAGGCCGTCTCTTGAGGGTAAACTTGTAGACGCCCAAAATTATACACTGAAACCAGGCTGGCACAAGGCCTTTAATGTGTAGCCAGAAGCACATGTAACTACATTATGTGAGTGGAAAAAATTTCAGCTATGATGCAGAATTCAAGGCTTAGTCCATTCTTGTATTATAGTCTGTTGTTTGACCCATGCAGGAAGATTCAAGTCGTCAGCAACATCTCTCCTAATGCATGATGGACAGTTACTGTGGGGAACACTTATACCCATATATAGAGATATGTGGGGGATTGTTGGGGTTTTTGGCCTTTTATTTAGAAACTTTAGTCCCACATCGGATAGGCCAAAGAAGTTGTATCTCTATATATTATCTATGCTAGTTTAGAGATGTAAAACTCCTAAATTTCTACTATATTTTTATAATTAAATTTGGTACTGATTAATTTTTTTATTTTGTATTGTACTTCGCGTAGCCGTATTGTACGTCGCGCACAAAATTCTATTTTTCGTGATTGCTCGACGAGTGCGAATATGTGCGAGCGTACACATTTTTGGAAAAATATTTTTTTTCTATTTTTATTGTTTCAAGAAAATATATATAATAATTATTTTTAGCTATCAAAATTCTAAATTTATATTTTTATTTTTGAAAAGCTTTTTTTAGACAGTTATATTAATAAAATATATTCTAATAAAATGGTATGATAGAAAAGTGTATATTTGTAATATTATTTGTGCATACATATTTCGTAATTAATTATTAGTTTATTTTGACAAATAATAATATAATTTTTAAAATTATTATTTATAGTATTTTTGGAAAATATATTTCAAAATTATTGTGGAGATTTAAATCTTGATTTGAATTTATGTATTTATTTAAATAGTTAAATAATTGAAATTTGATTTATTGATTTGATTTTAAACTAAGGAAATTAAATTAGATTTAATTGGATTTGGATTTGATTTGATTGATTTTAAATTAAATTAGGAAATATCTAAATTGGGTTTAAAGGAATCCTAATTCTTATCCAATTGGGAATTTCCACATCCTATAAATAGGCAGGTACTCCTCCAACTTTTTTATTAATTTCTCCACAATTTTCTCCACCACAAATGTGCATGCACCGTGTCAGTCTCCATATCTTATTCCATTGTTACATATACAATTTATCTCTTTCCCCGTGTCGGATACACCCCGACATCATCAAATCCCTAAACCCTAATTTTGATCCCTAATTCTCTAACCCTAGCCCTAATCCTAACCCTAGCCTCCTCGGCCCACCGCAGATTAGCCAATCCTCCATCATCCATCCGAGATCGGAACCGACCAACGCAATCAGATGTTCGCCACCCTGCCACCACTCCTGGCCGTCCTTCGCCACACCCCGCCAAAGCAACCACCGCCACCACCAATATAGCCACAAACAACCACCGCTACCGACACCAAACCCGGCACCCGAACCCAGTCCTCCAACTCCGACCAAACACCCCCACATCCCCGGCCAGCGCCGTCCTAGCCACCGGCCGGAACCCTCCAAACCCACCAGAAACCCAAAATAACCAAACCCAACTCACCTTGTCGGGCCTCCCGACCGCCATGACCCTCCGGCTCGCCGGCGCATGCACGAGCCTCCGCCGACCTACGTTCAGCGCCACAGACCCCGTCGCGTGCCTCCCCACGTCGGCAAGCACTCCGCCTGTACCCACCGAAAACCCATCGCGCCACCACTCCCTCCGCCGCACGCCGAGACCAGCGCCGGCCTCCTTCAACGCCGAGCGGCCTCGGCGCTCCGCCCCCTTCCTCTCTCCACCACGATCCCGCCTCTCCGCCGGACCACCCCGAGATCCGCCGCCCTTCGCACGCCACCACCGGCGTCCCCTCTCCGCCTCCTTCTCCACTGCCCTCCGCCGAGAACGCGCCGTCCGCCGCCCTAATCTCCATCTCAGGCGCCCTCCTCCGGTCGTCCGGCGACCAATCCCTCTTCCGAGACCGCCCCCTTCCTCCTCGGCCGCGCCGCACGACCCGACCTCCGCCTCGCCTTGGCCGGACCACCGAGCCCGACGCGCCTCAGCCTTCGCCTAAGCTTCCGTACCCGCCGCCGGGCCGACCCCTCACCGTCGTATCTCCCGCTCTCTCGTTCGCCTCTCTCTCTCTCCCCCTAGCTTTTCGGACGACCAATCCCTCTTCCGAGACCGCCCTCTTCCTCTTCGGCCGCGCCGCACGACCCGACCTCCGCCTCGCCTTGGCCGGACCACCGAGCCCGACGCGCCTCAGCCTTCGCCTAAGCTTCCGCACCCGCCGCCAGGCCGACCCCTCACCGTCGCATCTCCCGCTCTCTCGTTCGCCTCTCTCTCTCCCCCTAGCTTTTTTCTCTCGCTCCTCCCCTTTCTTTTCTTGTTAGCAAATGGAGGACTACTGCATTTTATTCTTTTTAATGTAGTTATTTATGTTATTATTATTTGTTTTTGTTTTTTTGTTTTTTCCTCTTCTTCTTTTAATTATTATTATTATTATTATTATTATTATTATTATTATCATCATTTTTTAGTATTAACATTAATGTTAGATATTATTAGGATATTGCATTGTTAAATTGATTTATGTATCTTTTATGTTTAGCATGCTATATTCTGAAAATACAAAATAGTAGTAGTACTAGTATCTTAATGATATCATGTTCTTAATATTATATTATTATTATTTTAGAAATTTTAAATAAATAAATATTTTGACCCATAAACTTAGTTTCAAAAATTATAAATAAGTTACTAGTATTTCTCAAATATTTTAATTAATATAGTTTCTATCTCAAACCATATTTTTACAAACTTAGAATTTTGCCTTAAAAAGACTTTTAATTTTTGGGATATTTATTTGGAAGCACATTTTGACTAATAAATTATATTTCAAGTATTATAAATTAGTTTTCAAAAATTATATATTTATTATTCGTCAAATTTTCTTTATTCTTCCGACCGTGACTCAACCCCCCCCCCCCCCCCCTTTCCTATTCGATCGCCAATTCTAGACTACTTACATCCACCCTAACTAATTTGACCCTTCTGGACCTAATGGAACTGTCCGTACCATCAACAGAGGTCCCCTTGTGTAGTTGTTACACCAAAGTCGCAGTTTATGCCACCATGATTATCGCAGCACGCCAGGCGTCCTACCAGGCAAGAAACCTTGCCATTTGTTGTTTATTTATTTTAGCTCATATTTCATGCATTATTTATTTTCTTTATGCAAAATAAACTGTGATACATGGCATAACCTGTTAGAACTTACTGTTCATTTATATTTCCTGCTGTGTATTATTTTTTTTACATTAAACCTAGAGTTAAGGGACCACCTTGTGTGTTGCATTCATTGGCCTTGACACGTTGTACCACAAAGTTGTGTGTCGCATGTAGGACACGGAAGTATGAGATTGGCTGGCCACCAATACGTATAAGCCGTGCGATAGGAATAACCGCTAATAGAGGTTGCATGCTTAGTTTGACTTAGCGGTTATAGAGGTTACTGTTGTGGATACAACAAAGTAGGCATTGGGTGGGAAGGACAATTCCTTAGCGTATGGGCTTTGATGCACTTTCCCTTTTGTAACCCGTGAGCTCCGCCGGAGACGCGGGTCAGATTACCCATGTTTACTGACGGCCACTGGCAATTTTGCGGAACGTCATGCTCTTACTGATGGGGCCTCTGGTGCCCAAGGGGGGACCATGCCGATCCTATTTAGACAGGGCCCATGCGTAGGAAGGATTGTTCTTAACTATATTTCACGTAGAAGGTTAGGCACCTTTATCTGTTAGGTACGAGTACTTTTGGTTTGGGTACTTGTATCTGACCGTAGCTTGGAACAATAACTTGTCGTAAATTAGTTCATCACATCTTGTCCTTGTTTGGTTGTAGGTGTGACTTACTACTTCGATGAGAAGGTATTGAACCTTGTTGGGGTTCGGATACCATATTGGATTCTTAGCATGGAAAGATACGTCACCGTAAATTAGTTTACTATCTCATGTCCTTGTTTGGTTGGAGGGTTGGTACGCTCGTTCAGTAGGTACGTATTGGACCATGTTATAATCCGATTGACTTATTTATTTGAGCAATATTTATTCAGTTTATATGGCATGATATTATGTGTCTTGTTACGTCCCTCTGAGGACCTGGTTATCTCTCCAGGTGTGTGTTATTGTCTTTCGCAGGTGCTCTAACTCTAGCCGTGCTCATCGCTATTTCTTCGAGGATGATTGCATTTGGATCGTCTTCGCTTCGCTCACCAAATTCATATCTTTTCTTATGTATTTTTCCTTTACTTGTTGGTAGTGGATTTGTTTCCGCCCAACATATTGTATCAAGACAAATCATTCTCATTATATGATATCTTTATTTTATTTATTTGTCTGGATGAGATTAGTTATGGTTCTACTGTATTTTACAGCTTATGTATTTATACGAGGTTTCCATATATTGGAGTAGACTTCGTATATATACAGCTGGCATGGATACGTACCTAGTCCTAAGTATTTTGGGACTGGGGCGTTACAAGAGATGCACATGTGGTGTGGAGGTGCACATGGGTGTGCCATGTGGGGTTATTTTTCTAATGGGGAAAAGGCTAAATCAACAATTAAAAGCATTAATGCTTTTTGCCCTTGGAAAATTTATTTCCATGGGAGCTAAGCCCCGTAGGGGTTTAGCGACTCGGACTCGGACTCGAACTCGGGCTCATGGGGCGTAATGTGGCATTTTGTTGGCGTACTTTGCACTTAGCACGTCAACATCGTCGCTAGGTGCATAGTGCGCTTAAGTTGCCCTCGTTGCGCGAGCCACTTGGGCGGCCAGGTATACTGCAGGTTGCGCGGCCGGTTGCACAAGCCAGGTTGTGCGGCCAGGTTGCGTGGCCAAGAGCGCGACCAGGTTGCGCTGCCAGGTTGTGCGACCAGATGCGCGCCCAGTGGCACAACCAGATGCGCGTCCAGTTGTGCGGCTGGCACAGGGTGCACCGGGAACGCAGGTGGCGCTGGTGGCACTGGTGGCGCAACTTGCTTCAGATTGGCGCAACTTGCTTCAGATCGTGCCTGTGCATGATCTGAGCGGTTACTGCATGTTCGGAGTGGTTATTACCATGTCCCGAATGTTGTGCTAACTGGGCAGTTGCTACTCGGGCCTATATAAGGTCTCTTCTCTCTCACAGGCAAGTGGACAGAACATATTCAGAGAGTTACGAAATTTACAAGTATTTCTTAACACAAGTAAACAGAGCCTGTCAGAGAGAAGATAAGCTTTGCACCAGCGTTGCTTTTGCACGGGAGTCTGTGTACGATCCGAGGAGTCAGAAGAGCAAAAGTGTTCCAAAGTTCTCCGACGAACTTGCTGGTTCCTGGAAGCTATTCGTGTGGGGCGAATATAGCTTTGACCAACGGTGATCATTCACCCCAGCAGGCCATCTTCCATCTTTCGCCTGTCATCTTCTTCGCTGCTGTGAATTACAAAATCTTTTTTGATTCGCGTATATTATATGTTGCTGTAACGAGATCTTCTTAGATCTTCGTTAAACTCACGTAACCTTCCTTGAAGTGTTGTGTTGGAACGTTGTTCTTACAATTGCTTCATTATCTCAGTTTTCATCAAAAAATTGTGCCCCGACGCTAACAAGTTTTTGTTGGAAATCAAGTGTGGATGAGTTCTGTGAAGAACGAGTTCAGTGTACATTCGGTCCAACATAATTCGGTTCGAACTCGAGTAGGGATGGCAACTTTCTTCGAACAAGACAGGGACCCAATTTTGTTTTCCGATGGGACCGAGTTTGGGGACATAAAAACGGAAATGAGGACGGGGATGGGGATTAAAAAAATCCTCGATTAGATTTAGGGCCGGGTACGGGTATTGTACTTCCCGCCCCGATAAATCTCCGATCTGATAGTTCATATATAAAAAGTAATAAGTCTGTCACTATATATATATATATATATATATATATATATATATATATATATATATATATATATATATAAAACTTATTACTTTTTAATATATAAATATATACTTTTTTACTTTTATATATATATATATATATATATATATATATATATATATATATATATATAATATATATATTATATATTATAAATATATATATATATATATATATATATATAATTGAAACCAGGTAAATTTTATTGATAGAAACTTTTATGTTACATGCATATGCCATTGTCTACTCTACACAGCCCATCTCTCGTACATCATATTCAATGTTATGTATTATCCCAATGATCACCGTGCTTGTACCAAGAAACACCATGTTGTTCCATTCTTTCTATATGTGCCAAACTGCAGATGCGAGACTCGCACAAGCTTCTCGATACTTCGTCTTGCCTCGTCCCTTAGTGCCCCGGACACTTTGGACTCAATGTCATCACCTACATTAGAAGCCAACCCCATCTTAGATAGTTGCGAGTGCCAAATTGGTTTAGACACCGAACAGAGGGAGAATATGTGGGGAATGGACTCAAGTTCCCGTTGGCATATCGGACAAGTATAGTCTTCTAGCTGTATGCCGAAATGCTGCAACCGATCCTTCGTCATTAATCTTTTAAGCACCAGCTTATATAAGCATAATTGCATCTTACACGGTGTCCATGCCTTCCAAATAATGTCTGCGTCATGCATGTCTTCGAACTTGTCTCCGAATATCTCATATGTTTTTTGAAACTCAAATGCAGTGGCCTTGGTTTCCTTCCAAATCCAGCTATCTACTTTCCATGTGGAGTCAATCATATACAGAGTCGGCCCAGGGGTGAGCCTGACAAGCCCCTGGGCTTGGGGTTGCCCCCCGGGCCTAGGCAACCACCTGGGCTTAGGACAATCCTTCTCAAAAAGAAAAAAAACCCTTCATCCACATCGGCTCTGGACCTATTCCAATTTCTATATTCCCAGGCGGCCGCACCTCTCCGCCAAATCGCCAAAAGTCCAATTTCTACCTTTCTTTTATCTGTCCTCATGCACTCGGAAGAAGCAAAGAAATCAATATATTCAGTCTAAAAAAATATTACTTTGCTTTCGAATGCATAGTGTCTAAGAAGCTATCATACAAAATCAGAAGTAGGCCTTCTTTGGCGAAAGTCCAGTGGGTTCTTCCAGCTTCATACTTGGATGTTAAGAACAAAGATTATGGAGGTTGGTGATAAAGTATTTCATTTTTAAATATTACGATTTTTTGACAAGTGAGTTGTTAGATGCTAAATTTTTTTATTATTTTCTTTCACTGATATCTTCGCACTGCTAGGCTTTTTGCATTACATAATACTTCACTGGAACACGATATTGGCAAATCTAGCTTGTCTTGCTTATCATAACACAATATTGATAAAATGTATTATTATTTTAATAAAGTTTAAGGGCAACCAAAATTATTTTCAGCTAGGGCAACCCAATCCGCTGGGCCGGCCCTGATCATACACTTTCTGATATCCGTTGCAGCTACTCTCGCCCTCCTGTGATTTTTTGGGATCCAGCATCTGTCTTTAATGATGCAGCTCACATGGGCACCTCTGTGTGCTTCTTGGTCCGCCATGGGTCCAATGATTTGTAGCAAGCTTCTATGCCCGATCCAAGGGTCCATGAATAAGTCAGTATTATTACCTTCGACGAATTTCCAGACTATGTTATGTTTGATGTCCTGTCTTCTTCGGAGGATGTGCTTGAACGTCATGGACTCGTTATTATTATGTTGGTACTCCCAAAGTTTGAGCCCTTTAGATATCTATTATTCATCCATACTACCCATAGTGAGTCACCCTGAATGATTTTCCATGCTAGTTTGATCCCAACAACTTTGCAAATCTCCATGGATACCCCCTCGTCAGATGAAGTCTGCACAATGCTTTCGATACGTTGCATTGTAGCTTTGGGTAGTTGGATAGCTTGGATCCAGAAATTTACTATAGATAGAATAGTCGATCTCACCAGTTCAATTCTGCCCCCAAACGACAGACATTGCGCTTGCCAGTCCTCTATACGCTTATGGATATACTCGACCAACGATTGGCAGTCTTCTTCTCGGGCATAATTGATTGTCAGAAGGATACCCAGGTGTGATGCGCACTAACCCTTACCTGAAAAGGCTAACACACACAGCGGAAACAATGATTCTAGATTATGAGATAGAGAGAACACCACCAATCACAAGAGACAAGATTTACGTGGTTCGGCGTAATTGCCTACGTCCACGGGACAAAAAACTTCTCTTCTTTCTTCCTCTGGTTCAACAACAACTTTTCAGAATTGGGATGTCATCCCTCTTAATAGATAGAGCCAATAGATTTGTCTCTTAATAGATAGAGACAAATCTGTTAACAAGTTATAACAAACTTGTTTCCCAACAACTCTTCTCTTAATAGATATAGCCCATAGATTTGATCACATCAAGTTATAACAAACTCTAACAAGTTATAACAAACTCTAACAAACTCGTTTCCCAACAACTCTCCACCTCGACGAAGAATTGGAAATCAAATCTGAGCCGATCACCATACTAGGAAGAATACATCACCTGGGCTGCACCATGTAGGTTGCCTACGTACCTCTGTCCCAAAGGATCAAGCCCGTCGTATCATCCAATGCCCCGTAGAGCCAATCAATGTTGAAGAATTTGAATCAGGTCCAAGCAGTGCTTGAACTTAACCCCTGGAACAACCTTTGTAAGCATGTCGGCAGGATTGTCCCTGGTGTCGATCTTCTGTAGTAGAATGTCGCCCTCCTCAAGGATCTCTCTGATAAAATGATATCTGACATCAATGTGTGTCATGACCCGCACCCACTGTGAGGGTACGAGCACGTAACAACGCCCAGCCTACGCCGCAGTGTCGACGGTAGAACTCTGTTCTAGTCACTATCTAACCAACAAATCACGCAATTATAAAATGTACTTGTCAAAATATCAACTCCGAACGGAGGACAAGTATAGATATAACGTAATCTCAATCACAGTCTAAGCACGATATGATAGCACAGAAGAATAAAACTAAGACTAATAACAGAAATAAAACCAACAACTAATAATATAATCTCAAACAATCTCAACTTATATACAACTCCAGTTCTAAAACATGAAAGCTAAACAAAACAACTAGCTAATCTCCCGATCACTCCTGAGTGTCGGGGCCATAGGTAGCTAAGCCATCTCCTGATCAGTAATATGTAGGGCACGTGTCCTCAGGGCAATCATCTGTAAAATTTACAACAGGTCCAGTCAGGACAGGTACGAGCACAATCTCATCTAGAAAACCCAAGTAAATGCCAGAGAACTATAAAGCAGTTGTAGACAATTTTATTGATGAATATGGAAGTTTATATTTAGGTGATAGTATAGAGAAGCAGTAAGATACAAGAAGGTAAAGTAACTAAAACGAGAAAAGAATGATGGCAATAAAGACAGTAAAATAAATCTAGCTGAACTAAAGTAACATAATATTCCAGGCAGTAAATGCAAAACAAGTGTAAAACTACTATAAATCCATTACGAGATGAATCTAATACAAGATGAATCCAGTACAAGATAATTCTAGGTAGTGATCAAGAATCCAGGTGAGCCCAGCTATTCTAACAGTGTGTTTTAAAATACCGAGATCGACATGTAAACGGCTGTAGGTAATCAGGCACATCTCTCACTGATCAGGCGAGAGATGGCTATGCTTCCAGTAGATTCCAGTTGAGAGATTCCAGATTTGGGGTTTGTCTACATGTCTTACTCAATATTTCCCCGCCCTGCAATATAAATGAATCCAGAATTCGATACGAGAATTGAGATGAGTCCAGCCAAAATATGATGATTCCAGAAATAGATTCCGGAATAATTCTAGTGATTCCAATAATAGAGACCAGATAAGCAAGGGATGTGTGTCGCATACATGAATCCAGAAATATCCATATGTGTTGTAACAGAGAATCACATAAAACTAACTATAACTGAAGTACAGTAATTGACAATTAAATAAGAGAACTATCAGATAATGTACTCACCTGATACTCTGAAAAGAGTAGTATAATGTCAGATGTCTGCACCGGAGTCACAATGTCCTAAATAGAGCAGTACAGGTTACAATGTGTTTAAAATAAGACAAATGATGGTTATGATACAATCTACATGATTTCTAGGCCAATCTAGGTCAAAGTCAAACTTGGTCAACTCTGGTCAACTATGGTCAACTTAAAACTGAGTCAACATTAGGTCAACTTCTTAGGTCAATTGGTCAACATTCTAGAACTTTAGCCGATGTGGACTATATAGTGTTTGGGCAACTAGGTATCAAACCAAATCAATCTAAATTAGACTCAACTATAGGCCACCATATGAATTAAGCTAACTTACCTCATATACATATAATATAAACACATATATCCTATTTGTATGTCTATAAGTTAAATACATGAATATAAATATATGTATCTATCCAAACTCTACATCTAACTTTATAACTCATAACCCTATAGGGTATATAACAAACCCTCTACTACTTGGCATTTCCTACATATACTATGAATATACCTAAGATATCAAGAAAAGGGAAGAAACTGGACTAGATGAGGGAAAAGACACTAAAGTTCAGTATGGACTGAACTTGGATAGATGGGAACTAATACAAGGGAGAAATTCCCTTATAATGCAGACTGAAATCCACACAAGGCTAACCCATATACTTATGCCAAGCCAAAACAAGGCTGCCAACCTGCCTTGCCACTGCTGCAACCTCACTAAACTAACTCACTCACAATATCTCTATCATTAACCCTCATTTCAAATTGACACCAACTCAACCCTTCTAATATTTCTAACAATACCTTACTCTAACACTAACTTATCTTACTAACAATATCCTCACATCCCAACATATATCCTAACTAACCAAACTCAGGCATCTAATAATCATACTCAACATTTCAACCTAACTCCCCTCCCCCTCAAATCTATGGCCTAAACCATAGCCACATGGCCTACTGCTACTGCTAAAGCCACTGCCTGTTGCAGTTAGCTACTACAATGCAAGGCTAAGGCAGGCAAGCATGTTGCCAGCTGCATTGCTAAGGCTTGCTGCTGCTGCTTGCTTGCCAAGCAGGTAAAACAAGGCAGTAAGCCAAGTGTGCTGTCACTGGCCACTGCAAATACAGGGCCAAGGATGCCCTCAGTGCTAATGCAGCTGCTACTTGCTGCTACACTGCAAAAGCCAGGCCAAGCCAAGGTAAACCAAGCACAGACATAGACAATATAGTTCCTGCCTATGGCCCCTCCAACTCACAGCCCCCTCTATGATACCAACACTAAACATATACATTCATTCCCTCTTCCTAATACTCCCACCCTAACACAATTCGAACTCAAAACAGTGCATGACAGGAACCAACCAAGTAATGGTGGGTGACAGGACAGTGTGTGTGTGGGTAGCATGGTGTGTGCGTAGCAAATAGAAAACAATGGGTGTGAGAGTTGTGGTGGCATGCCCATGTGTGTGTGATATGAACATTAGAGTGTGACACAAAGGGTGTTAAGGTGTGTGTGCTAGTTCTCAGAATTTAATGAGGTGTTCTCAGGTTTTGTGCATCATGACAGTGTTATCATCCTAAAAGTAAGTTCAAACCAAAACATATTCTACTGAACTCAATGAAAATCAGGAATTAAATATCGATATTATAGTCTATTCATTAACAGCCCACTCTACATTCGAAAATCCAAACAAAACCTAATAAAAATGCCAAATTCGAATCAAATCATCTATAATCCTATCAACCTGAACTAAATGAACATAAAAAAAAAGCATGGGATAACTGAGAATTAGCATCCCTTCACTGTTCTCAGGTTTTTGAGCAATATGACTGTTCAGTGTAACAGTCCTAGCAATCCTAATCCTTTCAAAAACCCAAATTCTCAATCACGAACCACAAACCAACATTCCAGTAAACTTTTACAGTATACATGAATCAATATGGTAATTAAAACATTAAATTTCAGTCTAAAATAGAAATCAATTTCAGAAAATTCAAAATAGGGAGTATGTATCAGTGATTTTGGGGAAATACAAATTCGAAAATCAAATCATGATAATATGACCAATTTAATGGTTGGTAAATGACCCCGCACCTGTGCTCGTGTCCCAGTAAACTTTTGTGTCACCCTAGAGCCGGACACGGCATGTCCAAGCCTCAAAACACGCACAGACACGCTGTGCACAGGCTGCGTCGTGCACGCGTGCACGCGTGTCCAGTGCACGACACAGGCCACGGTGACACGTAGCCGTGCACACGTGTACGCCTAGGATAGGGGTACGTGTCCACGCCTGTAATATGTCCACAATATGTGTCGTGTCAGTTAAACGTGCGTGTCAGTGAAGGATTGCTCGCGTGCACAGCGCGCGCGCGGCCAGTGCGGCTAGTGCGAGTGAGTTTTCTCACTCGACATGACTCGACTCGACATGAGACTTTGGGGGTGTCTTGTCAGACATTACCCCTACCCCATGTCAAGTTTGACGTGTCCACGTGTCCTGTGTAGGAAGGAATAGAGGTCGGGTAGCAGGCATAAAAACCGGGTGTCGTGCAGTGAGTTCGTGTCCGTTTTGGACATGGACATGACACGAAAGTCGGCTCAGTCTTCATGAAATCTAAAACACATGCATAGGGCTACAACTCTTTAATTAGTTTTCGAAATTAGTTAAATTTATTCTATTCAAAATTTCATCAAACACCTAGCAATACACATAGACACGTGTCCGATACGGACACCAAACGGACACAAAATCCACCCAAATTTCTGGGACACCTAGGGGACTCCTACATCTAGCCCTAAATGCAAAGAAAACAAAAATTGAAATCAATTTGTAGAGCTTTACCTATAGGTACAAATTGTATGAAAAAGCTCCAAATGGGGGGTGTTCCTCTTGATGGCCAAATGCTCCAAATGAGCCCAAAACTGAGATTAACCTCCAGAAATATTAAACATACAGAAATTAGAACCTAATGCAAAAGACTAGATTAAAAAGGAATTAAAATAGATTTATGGGGATTTTTGGAAAGGGGGAAAATACCTTTTCTTCTCCAAGTGTTGGAATAATAAAAAAGAGGCAAGCCCTAATGAATAAGTGTTTAAATAGGGTGGGGATCCCTATGGCTGGTCATAAGCTTAATAATTAGGGTTAGGGTTTACTAAATGGCCCATGGGCTTAAGTCATGATCAATCAAATCATTAAGCCATAAGTCATTTCATGAAACCACAAGCCATGACTTAAATTCACTTAAACTAATCCTCATAATCCAAAATTAGTTTCTAATGACTAAAAGTAGGTTAACCTAAGTTAGACTAGGGTCACCATGGCTACGGTTAGCTTCTAGGCTAGTTCACTAGGTCTCAACAAGTCAAGGCCAACTAGAATTCACCAATTCAACAAATCATCAAATAATTCAAATAAGTCAAAATGACCAAATTACCCCTAGGCTAAAAATGATAATTAAATCATTCTAATGACACGGTTAGGCTCTAGGTCATGCAGTCTCTAGGGTTTCACTGGCAGTACATCAAAATCACAAGTCATGACTAGAGCAGTTTTTAAATAGTTTAAAAATTATTAAAAATTACTAAAAATCATAATGTGAATCAAATATAATAATTAATAATTATAATTACAAAATTTCAAAATTACCCTCATCTGGAAAATTGGATGTTACAATGTGCTTCGTGCGTGCATGATGAACCTGGTTCTTCGCCAAATAGATAGCACTCATGCTATCACAATAGACTTCAATAACATCTTGCTGAATCCCCAAGTCATCTAACAAACTTGAAGCCAAATGGCCTCTTTAATTGCCTCTGTCACCGCCATATATTCAGCTTCAGTTGCGCTGAGTGCAATGGTCGATTGCAAAGTAGACCTCCAACTCACCGGTCCACCGGCCAATATAAACACATAACCGGTAGATGACCGACGCTTATCGAAATCTCCAGCATAGTCAGAATCCACATAGCCAATACATAACTGCTTACAACTAGCATTCTTCACAAACATCAAACCCATGTCAATGGTACCAAGAATGTACCTCAAAATCACTTCACAGCTTGCCAATGACCCTTGCCAGGATCGTGCATGTATCTGCTAACCAAACTAACAGCTTGTGAAATATCAGGCCTGGTACACACCATAATTAGACTTCCAACAGCATTTGCATAAGGAACATGAGACATGTGTCCAAGTTCACCATCAGACTTTGGAGACATAGAGGCGTTTAATTTGAAATGTGAGGCAAGGAGTACTTACTGCCTAGAGTCTTTACTGCCAAATTTCTGAAGTACCTTCGTAAGTACACCTTCTGAGATAACCAAATCTTGCCCTTGTTTATGTCCCTCCGAATCTCCATCCAAGAATCTTCTTAGCTTCACCCAAATCTTTCATCTCAAATTCTGCTGCTAGTTGCTTTTTAAATTTTCAATTTCAGATGTATTCTTAGAAGCAATGAGCATATCATCAACATACAAAAGCAAGTAGATGAAAGAACCATTTGGAAGCTTACGAAAGTAGACACAATGATCATGGTGGCTTCTGGACGTGTATCTCTGCCCGAGCATAAACCTGTCAAATAGCTTGTACCACTGCCGCGAAGAGTACTGTTTCAAACCATATAGCACTTGTTCAGTTTACATACCAAATTCTCCTTTCCTGCTACTTTGAACCTGGTGGCTAAGTCATATAGATCTCCTCATCAAGATTGCCATGAAGAAAGGCAGTTTTTACATCAAGTTGAGCTAGCTCCAAATCAAACTGTGCTACTGAGGCAAAAAGAATACGAATAGAAGAGTGTTTCGCAACTGGAGAAAATACCTCATCATAATCAACACCTTCTCTCTGAGCGTAGCCTTTGGCTACCAACCTTGCCTTGTAGCGGACGTCTTCTCCTGGAGATCCTTCCTTTATTGATAGACCCACTTGCAACCTATCGCCTTCTTCCCCTGGGCAACTTAGAAAGTTCCCAGGTCTTGTTCTTGTGAAGAGACTGCATCTCTTCTCCATAGCTCGCTTCCAAAACTCTGACTCAGGGCTCTATTTAGCTTCCTGATGTGTTGAAGGAACGCCATCTACGGTGATAGGAAGTGCATAAGCAATCATCGTCTCGATAAGCCTTTCGCGCTTACCGACTGTTCTCTTGGATCTTCTGAATGCAATAGACTCCTCAGGTGAAATCTCATTACTGCGGGTTCTGGAACCTGTTGTCCCACTATCTTCTGTTCTTCTTCTTCTGCACTTGTATCTGCATATGTCTCCGATGAAAAATCATTATGTTGCTCGTCATCTTCTGGTGTCACATCAAAAAATGGTAGCAATAGATACAGTGCTCTCTGGACTATGTGGAGATTCATTAGTCTCCACCTGCTGCGAACTCTCCTTGGTCTTGGTAGTCTCCACCTGCTCGGAGCTCGTAGACTTTATCATGGAAGTCTCATCAAATGTGACATCTCTGCTAATGATGCTCTTTCTGTCTGTCAGATCCCACAACTTGTAGCCTTTAACTCCAGATTGGAACCCGATGAACACACAGCTCTTCTTGCTCGAGGATCCAACTTACTACCTTTTACATGGTAGTAGGCCGGACACCCAAAACACGTAGAACATCATAATCCTTTGCAACTTCACCAGACCATGCCTCTAATGGAGTTTTACCTCCAATCGCAGTCGACGGTAACCTGTTGATGAGATGGCTTGCATATGTGACAGCCTCAGCCCAAAACGCTTTGCCTAATCCAGAATTAGACAACATACACCGTACCTTCTCCAGCAACGTACGGTTCATGCGTTCAGCCACCCCATTCTGCTGTGGTGTCTCTCACTGTGAAGTGGCGCTCTATCCCTCATCCCACATACTTGCAAGAACGGATCACTCTTGTATTCTCTCCATTATCTGAACGAAGCTTTTTGATCTTTCTGTCGGTTTTGGTCTCTATCATCTTTTTCCACTTCAGAAATATCTTAGAACCTCATCTTTTCTCTTCATGGTATACACCCACAAACGTCTAGAGAAATCATCAATGAAAGACACAAAGTAACGGTTACCTCCATTTGATGCTATCTGAGTAGGACCCCAGACATCCGTGTGAACATAATCGAGAATCCCCTTTGTACAGTGAATAGCGGTGCTGAATTGGACTCTCGTCTGCTTGCCCAGAACACAATGCTCACAAAAGTCTAACTTGCAGGCCGATGCACCTTTGAGAAGACCCTGTCTATAAGAGAATGTAAGGCCTTCTCACCTGTGTGTCCCAGTCGCACATGCCATAACCTTGTTGTATCAACTGCTGAAGCGAGTAACTGTAATATCACCTAAAACTGTACTGCCCTTCAAGTAGTATAAGTTCCTCTCTCGCAGGCCCTTCATAATCACCATTGCACCACTTAGTACTTAAGTACCCCATTATCGATGACTATCTTGAAACCCTTAGATTCCAAGCAGCCAACAGAGATCAAATTTTCTTCAAAGCAGGAACTAACGGACATCTCTAAGCTCCGAACTACTCCATCAAACATCTTTATACGGATGGTACCAATCCCAAGTGCGGCATGCATGGTCATTACCCATCAATACACACCAGTATCTAGCTTGTCAAAACTAGCAAACCACTCCCTTTCGGGACAGACATGATAAGTAGCACCCGTATCCAGAATCCACTCCGATGAGTTGGAACAACATACCGTTGATGAAATAGCAAGAGAAAATCTGAATCCGCAATATCCTTCGTCTGTGCAATACTGGCTTCTGAAGGCTTTGCACCTTTTTCTGATCATTTATCTTCTTCTTCAGCTTCTTACAGTCTTTCTTCCAGTGCCCCTTCTCACTACAGAAAGCACACTCGTCTTTCGCTACACGGTAATGGCCTCTTGACTTTGATAGGGACTTCCCTCTATTGCCGGATTTACTCCGGCTCTCTGATCTTCCTCTTACCGCCAATACGTCTGAGGTTGAATCTTCTGTAGAGAAACTGCGATCTTTCTTTCTATGGTCACGACTAATCAAAGCCGCGGACACTTCTTCATATTTGACTGATGCTTTTCCACTGATGAAGGAATCGCACCAGACCTCGTACTCCTCCGGTAACGAATTCATGAGAATCATTGCCTTATCCTCGTCTTCCACTTTGACCTCAACATTCAGCAAATCGGCAAGTAGCTTCGTAAAATTGTTTAGATGCTCACCGATAGAAGCACCCTCCTCATGCGGAACGCGTAGAGCCTCCGCTTCAAATGAAGACGACTTTCTGCAGTCTTGGTCAGGTACTTGTTGCCCGCATGTCCCACAATGCTTTCGTACCTCGTTCATCACAAGGTACTTGATGTCTTGCGTCAGGCAAGACCGTATGATGCCACATGCAGACCGGTTCATCTTCTTCCATGTTGTTTCTTCAACTCCTTGCGGGGCTACTTCAGACTCGAGAGTCTCCTCCAGATTCTGTGCGTTGAGAGCATCTCTCATCTCGCACATCCACATGCGAAGTTGATGACACCGTCAAACTTTGCCACATCGATCTTCGTGCTGTGGACGGTCACCACAGGAGCCACTTTGGCGCTTGATTCGCCAACCTCGTCTCCAGCCATCTCTATCTCAGATCAGGATCTCACAGGCTCTGATACCATTGATGCGCTAACCCTTACCGAAAAGGCTAACACACAAGCGGAAACAATGATTCTAGATTAGAGATAGAGAGAACACCACCAATCACAAGAGACGAGATTTACGTGGTTCGGCGTAATTGCCTACGTCCACGGGACAAAAAACTTCTCTTCTTTCTTCCTCTGGTTCAACAACTTTTCACAATTGGGATGTCATCCCTCTTAATAGATAGAGCCAACAGATTTGTCTCTTAATAGATAGAGACAAATCTGTTAACAAGTTATAACAAACTTGTTTCCCAACAACTCTTCTCTTAATAGATATAGCCCACAGATTTGATCACATCAAGTTATAACAAACTCTAACAAGTTATAACAAACTCTAACAAACTCGTTTCCCAACATCAGGTTCTTCACCGGAAGATCTCCTCACCTTACCCCCGAAACTTGTGCACTTGCTTCTTTGTCCGGGCATGTTTTTGAAGTAGATACAGCTTTTATCTCTATTGAGTTTCTGTCCAGTAAATTTGTCAAAAGTGTCCATAATATCGGCCATCATGCGGATACCCCTAATACATATCAGGAATACCAGCAAGTTGTCTGCATATATCAGGTGACTAATATGCAGCTTGATCGATTTGTGAAGTTGTTGGATCTAGTTCCAAGCAACCGTCGCATCCACCAGGCATGAGAAGTACTCCATAACCATGGTGAATAGATATGGCGATAGGGGGTCCCCCTACCTAAGGCCTCTGGTGCTGGTTCAGAATCCGGCTGGTTGGTCCTCAATCAGTACTGAGAAGGACGCAGTTGTAATACACTCCCGCGGTCTGGCCACCCAAGATGATGAGAGCCCCATGGCGAGCATAATGTGGCAAACAAAATCTCTGTTGACGGTGTCATATGATTTTTACAGGTCGAGTTTGATGTATGCTCTTCGGCCTCCAGGTTTGTTGAAGTCCCTGACAAACTTCTGAGATATGAAGTCGGTCATCAAATCTTTCATTCTTCGACACATTGATCCTGTAATTATTTTGTAAATATAATTACAGCAGGGTATGGGTTTGAAATTAGCAGGATCGAAAGTGCCTTCTTTTTTAGGGACTAGAGCGAAGAATGTATGGTTGTACTCTCTGAGTAATCTCCACCTCTCAAAGAAGTCTGTAGCTGCATCCAGAACGCGATCCTTTATGGTTTCCCAGTGAGTTTTGTAAAACTTACAATTGAACCCATCGGGCCCAGACGCTTTATCTGGGTCAGCATGCTTCACGATTTCTTCTATTTCTTCCATTGTGATTGGGGCCATTAGTCGCTCGTTGCCTGCCTGAGTGATTATTTTCTTGCAAACAATAGCAGAGAAGCTTGTTAGATAATTAGACTAGTTATAGATGTCACCCCCATTTTTGAATTAGGATATTTTTCATTTTCCAAGTTTAATGATTTTTAGGAATTTTATTTGATTTATATGATTTTTAGGGATTTGTTTGATTTAGTTTGAATTTTACCAATTCGGACTTAAGTTGGAGACCGGGTAGTCTGGACCCTAGTGGGACCCACATACTAGCTGGGCTTGGCCCACATGCCATCCGAATTAGGCTAGAAACCATAAACCCTACTTCCTTGACTTAATTATTTTAGAGGCTTAATTAGTTAATTAGAATTAAACCGAAACGAACCGAACCGAACCAAACCTAAGTCTAATGGGTTGGAGGCTTAGTGGATCCACACCCAAACCCACTAAGCCCCCCCCCCCCCCCCCCTAGCTGGCCTAGTAGCCACCTCCCCTCCTCTTTTCTTCACAACTAAGTTAACTTTCTCTCTCTCCATTTATTTCTTTCTTCCAAGCTTCTTCTTCTTCAAGGATTTTCAAATTAGGTATGCCATTAATTCCCATTAATATTCCTCTATTTCATTTATTTCCTTCATAATAAGTGTGGAGGAGATCATTTCCACACTTTGACCATAGCCTTTAATAGGTTTCCTAAAATCTAGGTTAGGGATTTGATTAGGGATTTTCTTAATTAGAGTGATATCTAGATATATATATATATATATATATAGATATATAATATATATATATATATATATATATATATATATATATATATATAAAAATAATATATATATATTATATATATATATTATATATATATATATATATATAGTATGTATATATGTATATATTATATGTGTTTGTGTGTATGTAGAGAGTGGTGGTGGTGGTATTGGTGTCTTGGGGATGGTGGTGGTAGTGGTAGTGTGAGAGTGTGTGTGTGTGCTTGTGTGAGGGTGTGTGTATGTATATATATATATATAGATATATATATATATATATATCTATATATATATATATATATATATATATATATATATATATATAGATAGATAAGTGTGTGTATGTATTTATTTGTATAGTGTATATATATATAGTAGAGAGATAGATGGATTTAGAGTATATATATATATATATTATATATATATAATATATATATTATATATAATATATATATATATATATATATATATATATATATATCTATAATATAATATAATATATATATATTTTATATATATATATAGATATATATTATATATATATATATATATATTATATATATATATATATTATATATATAAAAAAAAATTATAATTATATAAATATATATATATATATATATATATATATAATATATATATATATATATATATGTGTGTGTGTATGTAGATATATATATAGATAGTATATATATAGATAGATATATATATGGAGATAGATATATAGAGGTAGAAGGAGAAGAAGAAGATGAAGAACAGCAGTAACAGCAGCATTACCAGCTGTAGCAGCAGCTGGTAGCAGTAACAGCAGCTGTAGCAGTGGCTGCAGCTGCAGCAACCCCCTTAAACCCCCCTTCTTAGCCCCCTTAAACCCCCCTTCTTATGTA
The DNA here is from genome assembly GCA_029216955.1 of Iris pallida. Classification (NCBI taxonomy): domain Eukaryota; kingdom Viridiplantae; phylum Streptophyta; class Magnoliopsida; order Asparagales; family Iridaceae; genus Iris; species Iris pallida. The sequence goes on from JANAVB010028820.1 coordinate 14,504,616, forward strand.
TATATTTTTATATATATATAAATAGATAGATAGTTATATAGTTAGATAGAATATTAGGAAGGAGAATGAGAAGAAGTTAGAACGAGAATGAGAAAAAGTTAAGAAGAAGAATTGGAAGATTAGAAGGAGAAGAATTAGAATTAGAGAGGAAGAGAATTAGAATAACAAGAATGAGAGGAAGGGAATTAGAAGAAGAAGAAGAATAGGAAGAATTAGAAGAAGGAGAATTAGAATAGGAATGAGAAGAAGAATTAGAAGAGGAATAAGAAGTAGAAAATAGGAAATCAATTGGGAGGAGATCGAGTTAGAGGGTGAAATCGAGCTGAGTGTCGGAACGCGATGAAACATGGGGGAGACCTAGAATACGTGAATTAGACTTTGCGGGTAGGCTCCCGAGTTGAAATCGGATTTTAGGACGACGGTATCGCACCGTACCATTGCGTATCTTGAGATATTCAAGATATCGGCAATGGCCGTAAGATGGACTGGATGTCCATGCTACCTAGGAATCTTGGTTGGTAATGAATGTATAGGATAGTATCCTACTACCCTAGGGAGCACGGGTTGAAATACCAAGCGTAGGTAGGCTAACTTGGTATTCACCTAGGCTAGAAATTTACCTTTGTAAAGGGTAAATTTATGATATTGGCCCACGGCCAAGATACGGGTTTAGAAGTCCAAGATAGACTTGGATATGGGTTGTAAGGGTTGGTAATGATTAGAAATAGCGTCTAGACCTAGTCTTGACCTTGGTTGACCACGGTTGACTTTTTAGACTAAAAGTCAACTATGGGTCAACACTTTACCCAATTTAGTCCCAAATTCCATTAGACTTGAACGGTTGACTAAAAGTCAACTGTTATTCACTATTGACCTAGGGTTGACCTAGAGTTGACCCATTGACCAAAAGTTAACTGAAGATCAACTTTTGACCTAGTTTGATTCAGATTGACTTCCAATGTTCTTCTATGACCAAGATTGACCTAACTAGACTTGTCTTGACCTAGAATGACTTAATAGAATTTAATTTGATTCGACTTTACTTCCTAAACATAGTATTGAGACGTTGTTCTCTATAGGTCCTCGAGATGCTGCATTGGATCCGGTTGACATATTTTATTATATTACAGGCGAGTATATTCTCTGATAATTTCTTCCCAATTTATGATAATTGTTATGATTCATGTACTTAGTGTAGATATGCTTATTCCTGACACATGGTTCTTACGGATTGGTATTCCTGGATCTCGACGAGAGATGTTTCTCCTTCTTAGGTTGGGATGTATTATGCAAGCTTCCTTGTAGCTCTTGCTCAATATATGGTCACTAATTTTAGAGAAGATTAGCTCCCTTCTCATAGAATCCCGTGCAGTGACGTGTCCTGTTTGGATCCATTCTACCAGTTGGGGTAGGGGGGTAGTAGCGTATGCCTGTGATTATATCCCCTTGCATTTTGAATAGTGTTAGTCATATACCGCACTTATAACTAGCCAGGCCGGTTCTTGACAGGTACCCAAGCCGATCACAAGTTGAAACTGCTACTCACACACATTGGATATATGGCTTACCTTGATTTGTGTACATACCATGATTCAGTTCTACTTTCTTGTTCTAGCTCTAGCTCTACAGCTTACCATGCCATGATACATATATGTACACTCCATGATTTTATTGTATATGCTCTATTTACAGTCTTATAGCTTTTATTCTATCTTGAGATCTGTTATGAGATATATGTACTCGTTCCATCCTGACTGGATATGTTGATAAAATATTACTGATGCTGATGAGGGGGATTGCAGTACCTACTACGGTCCGGATGACGTAGTGGGCTTAGACTTGGAGACCTTGGTCCAGCAGGGCTTAGCTCGCCTGACGAGACTTTACCTATTGCTTAGTTAGAGTAGATCTTTTGTACTGGACCTTGTCTCCAGTTACTTTTGAGACTGTTATTATTTTAGATTGTATTAGAGACTTGGACTTGGACTTGTATATTATTTATGTTGGACTTGACAGGTTATATTTTATCGCCTTGTTGTCTTTATCTTTCAGTCTTTACTTTATCATCTTAGAGTATGATTGAGCACTCATATATTATCATTGCTTGTCCTCCATTCGGAGTTGACCATATTCTCGACAGGTTTTGATATTATATATAAACTGTTGTTAGAGTAGAAATCTACAGCGTTCTATACCGTTTTTACGGTAAGGGCTGGCGTTGTTACGCACATGCCCTTACAGCGGGTGCGGGTCGTGACACATTTTTAGTGGTGGCCCACGCAGGTCCTGAAGTCGTAATTAGTGCGATCGTAGCGGTACTCATCTTAGAGTGTTGACTACGAGCCTGTGTTACATAGGAGGTAGTAGGCTAAGAGTACTCAATCACAGTAGGATCTTTCTTGCTTATCTTGCTTACCGTCTTTGATATTGATTTACTTTTCTAGCTGTCCTCCTTTGATATAATCCTTCAAGTGCCATATTGATATCTTTTCAATCTGTCTCCAGGATGGTTATGATTCATTCTCCGGTGAGGAGCACGGGGAGACGGAGAGGTCTGCTACATCTGGCGGACAGGCTCCGGTCACTTCTCCTGCAGATAGGACTTCAGTAGGGGCTCTCGGGGGTACTCCTCCAGCGCTCTCGATGACTGTCCCTGGGGTTATTGCGGGTGCTCTTCCCACAGTGCCGGGGGCTATGACGAGAGCAGTCGGGGGCGTTCTTCCTCCTCTCCTCAGCAGGGGACTCCTCCGCCGGTGGGGAGCTATTCCTTCGTTGCCTTCTCTGCTCACAGACATGGGGCAGATGCTCGCGTTCTTTCAACAGGTGCTGGAGTCCCAGCGGGCCCAGCACGAGGCTCAGATGAGACAGACAGAGGCCATACGCCAGGGCATGGAGGATGCACACAGGTTGGCTCTGGCTACGGAGGAGCGTGGGGATCTAGAGGGAGGGTGCAGCAGCAGCAGAAGATCGGAGACATCCAGGCTTTCAAGAAGCTGGGTCCGAGGGATTTCAAGGGGACCGAGGGCATTATATATGCTGATGACTGGCTCGAGGATATCGAGAGTCAGATGAGGGCCTCCCGTCTAGCAGACGACCTGAAGGTCGAGAAGGTTGGCTTACAGTTGTTAGATGTTGCCCGGACATGGTTCCGGAACGAGCCGGCTCTTGCAGGAGAGGGCCACACTTGGGCTGAGTTTCGGGCCTGTTCAAGAGAAGTTCTTTTCCACCACAGACAAGATTGGCCTAGTGCGGCAGTTTCAGAACCTGCAGCAGGGCGGTATGACTGTGGAGGAGTATACGACGGAGTTCGACCGGCTAAGCCGATACGCCGAGTACATAGTGAGCGACCCAGTAATCCGAGCAGAGCACTTCGGAAGGGATTGACAGGATATCAAGATCCTGATCCCTTCCTTCGCGACATATGCAGAGGTCTATGCGGAGGCTCGAAAGGTGGAGAGAGAGTGGGGCTTGAAGCCGAAGAGGGATCGTGAGTTATTTTCGGGGGCCAGTAGCAGCACGGGGGCTGCTAAGCGCCCTCAGCTTCAGCATCAGCCGTTCCAGTATCATCAGCAGCAGGTGCAGGCCAGAGCATCTGTCCAGAGGGTTCAGCAGCGTCCGGGGCAGGATGATCCACCGTGCCACTACTGCAAGAAGCCCGGTCACCTCTTTGAGTTCTGCAGGAGGAGGCTGGGGCTCTATCTCTTTTGCGGTGCCGCTGGGCATCAGATGCGGAGTGTCCCAAGAACCTGTGTTGCTGGAGCAGCTCAGAGGGCACCTGTTCTGAGGGCACCAGCTAGTGTGCCGGTAGTTCAGCAGCGGGGTCTACTTGACCCAGCAGCAGCAGTTTGTTCAGCACCGCCAGCAGAGGGGTGGTCAGGGTAGAGCCTTTGCTCTTGCAACCGAGGAGATGGAGCCTATTGCGGATGTTGTCGCAGGTTCTATTCTGCTCGATTCTTTTCCAGCTTTGGCCTTATTTGATTCTGGTGCTACGCACAGTTTTGTGTCTGTTTCTTTTGCTCTTAGGCACAATATCATTGCTGGATATCTTGGTAGGACTTGCAAAATTATGACTAGGATGGCATCATCCTAGTTAATAATGTTTGTAAGGGGCAGAGAGTTTCTTTGAGAGGCCGGAAGCTGAGTGCGTGTTTGCTCGTAATGCCACTTCCGAGTTACGATGTGGTACTCGGTATGGACTGGTTGAGCATGCACCATGCTAGCATCGACTGCAGAGGGGGCAGGATTCTGTTCAGGCCGTCGGGAGAGCCGAAGTATGAGTTCACCAGGGGTGCAGCGGAGCCAGGAGATGGATTCTGCGGAGCATTGTTGGCGGGGCCGGTGTTGTCACATCCACTTATTGCTGAGTTCTTGGATGTCTTTCCCGAGGAGCTGCCCGGAAAGCCGCCAGATCGTGATGTTGAGTTTTCTATAGACCTAGTGCCGGGCGCTGAGCCTATCTTCCAGCACGTCTATAGAATCAACAACAGTGAGTTAGCGAAGCTAAAGAAATAGGTCGACGAGCTGGAGGACAAGGGCTTTATTCGATCTAGTTCATCACCTTGGGGCACGCCAATTCTTTTTGTCCCAAAAAGGATGGTACGGTACGTCTGTGCATTGATTACAGGGTGCACAACCTTACCATCAAGAACAAGTATCCTTTGCCAAGGATTGATGACTTGTTCGACCAGTTGAACGGGGCGAGGGTGTTCTCGAAGATCGACTCGTACCGGGTACCATCAGCTGAAGATGAAGCGGGATGACATTCCGAAGACTGTATTTCGGACTCGCTATGGCCAGTATTAGTATACCGTCATGCCGTTTGGGTTGACCAACGCCCCGGCGGTATTCATGAACTTGATGAACAAGGTATTTCATCAGTACCTTGACAAGTTCGTGGTGGTCTTCATTGATGACATTCTCATCTATTCGAAGACACCAGAGGAGCACGAGGAGCACCTGAGGATTGTGTTGGACACTCTCAGGAGGGAGCAGCTGTATGGGAAGCTGTCCAAGTACGAGTTCTTCTTGGATCGTGTGGAGTTCCTAGGCCATGTTGTCTCTGGCGAGAGGATTTTAGTGGATCCGAAGAAGATTTTTGTAGTGGAGTTCTGGTCTACGCCGAGCTCAGTAGCAGAGGTTAGGAGTTTTCTGGGTCTGGCAGGTCATTACCGGAGGTTCGTGCAGGACTTTTCCAGGATTGCCCAGCCGATGACCCGCCTTACCAGGAAGGACGAAGAGTTCGTTTGGTCCGAGGAGTGCCAGGCCGCCTTCGAGGAGCTGAAGGCGAGGTTGACTACCGCTCCTATCTTGACGCTGCCATCTGGATCTGGTGGTTATACAATCTACAGTGATGCTTCAGGATGGGGTTTGGGTTGTGTGCTTCAGCAGCATGGGAAGGTGATTGCCTATACATCTAGGCAGTTACGTCCTCATGAGAGGAACTACCCTACCCACGATCTAGAGCTGCAGCGGTCATCTTTGTTTTGAAGCTGTAGAAATACTATCTGTACGGAGAGCGAGTTGAGATCTATACTGATCACAAGAGCTTGAAGTACGTGTTTACCCAGAAGGAGCTGAATATAGGCAGAGGCGATGGTTAGAGCTGATAAGGATTTTGATATATCCTTACAGTACCATCCGGGAAAGGCCAACGTGGTCGCGGATGCTTTGAGCAGGTATCCCATGGCCATGTGTTTGACGACGGATCGTCACCTTCTGGCAGATCTGGAGAGTTTGGGCATAGAGGTGATGGTTCCTGGGTTCGAGGTACAGATGTGGGGTCTCCAGGTACAGTCGGACCTGATGGACAGAGTCAGAGCAGCTCAGTTTGAGGATGAGGCTCTGAGGGTCATCAGGGAGCAGGTCCGGGCAGGACTGTTGGATGAGTTCTCTATAGCGAGGGATGGGTCGTTGAGGCATGGTACCAGATTGTGCGTGCCGCGCGAGGACTTTGGGAGGAGGTTCTTTAGGAGGCGCACCGTTCTCAGTACTCTATGCATCCGGGAGCCAACAAAATGTATAGAGACTTGAGACAGCATATTTGGTGGTATGGCATGAAATGCGAGGTGGCTCAGTTCGTTTCGATGCTTGGTGTGCCAGCAGGTGAAGGCCGGGAGGCAGAGACCCGGTGGATTGCTCCAGCCACTACCCATTCCTAAGTGGAAGTGGGAGCATGTCACTATGGACTTTGTATCTGGGCTTCCGTGCTCTCCAGGAGGGAAGGATGCGATTTGGGTCATTGTTGATCGATTGACCAAATCGACCCACTTTTTGCCTTTCAAGGTAGGTTTATCTACGGAGAGGTTGGCCGAGATGTACGTGCGGCAGATAGTCCGATTGTACGGGATTCTAGTGAGCATAGTCTCGGATCGGGATAGCCGATTCACTTCCCACTTCTGGAGGAGTTTGCAGCTTAGCTTGGGAACATCGCTCAAGTTCAGTACCACATACCACCCCCAGACAGACGGGCAGTCGGAGAGGACGATTCAGACCCTCGAGGATATGCTTCGTACCTGTGTCTTGGACTTCAGGGGATCTTGGAAGGACCACCTTCACTTGGTAGAGTTTGCTTACAATAACAGCTACCAAGCCAGTATAGAGATGTCACCTTTCGAGGCTACGGACGGAGGTGCCGTACTCCCTTGTCTTGGGATGATGTCGGCGAGAGGGTTTTGCTTGGCCCTGAGATGGTGGTGGATGCTGCAGAGATGGTCAGGGTTATCAGAGATAGACTTCGGGTGGCGCAGGATAGGCAGCGGCATTGGACCGATAGCCACCGGAGGCCATTGGAGTTTGAGGTATAATTTATATTTTTCTAGTAATTGAGTCTGATTGTGATTGTTTTAGATCAAGCTTTAAGTCTTGTGTTTTTGTTCTAGGTTAATGATCTTATGTTTTTGCGGATTTCTCCGACGCGTGGCACGATTCGTTTTGGTGGCGGCGGGAAGCTTAGTCCACGATACATCGGACCATTCCGTATCTTGGGCAGGGTCGGTGCAGTGACTTACCGACTGGAGTTACCGCCCGTACTAGAGGGAGTACACAGCGTGTTCCACGTGTCGCAGCTGAGACGGTACGTGGCCTATCCCAGTCACGTCTTAGACCACTCCGAGATCGAAGTGGGACCGACACTCAGCTATCAAGAGAAGCCGGTTGAGATCCTGGACCGAAGAGAGAAGGTGCTCTGGAACCAGGTCATTTTGGTTCGCGTTGCATGGAGACACACTCTCCAGGTGAGTCTACCTGGGAGAGGAAGGACGACATACGGGAGCGATTTCCATATCTCTTCGATCCTTGAGGTAAAATTCTTCTTTCCTTCCTTGTTCAATTCATGATTGCTGTGTTAGTTCTCATTCAATTTCGAGGACAAAAGTTTTTAAGGAGGATAGATTTGTCACCCCCAGTTTTTGAATTAGGAGTATTTTCATCATTTTCCAAGTTTATCGATTTTTAGGAATTTTATTTGATTTTATATAATTTTTAGGGATTTGTTTGATTTAGTTTGAATTTTACCCAATTCGGACTTAAGTTGGAGACCCGGGTAGTCTGGACCCTAGTGGGACCCACATACCAGCTGGACTTGGCCCACATGCCATCCTAATTAGGCTAGAAACCATAAACCCTACTTCCATGACTTAATTAGTCATTTTAGAGGCTTAATTAGTTAATTAGAATTACATCGAAACGAACCGAACCAAACCCGAACCCAACCCAACCCAAGTCTAATGGGTTGGAGGCTTAGTGGATCCACACCCAAACCCACTAAGCCCCCCCATGGCCGGCCAAGTAGCCACCGCCCCCTCCTCTTTCCTTCACAACTAAGTTAACTTTCTCTCTCTCCATTTCTTTCTTTCTTCCAAGCTTCTTCTTCTTCAAGGATTTTCAAATTAGGTATGCCATTAATTCCCATTAATATTCCTCTATTTCATTTATTCCCTTCACAATAAGTGTGGTGGAGATCATTCTCCACACTTTAACCATAGCCTTTAATAGGTTTCCTAAATCTAGGTTAGGGATTTGATTAGGGATTTTCTTAATTAGAGTGATATATATATATATATATATATATATATATATATATATATATATATATATATATATATATATATATATATATATTTAAAACCAAGCGGCCGTGTCGAAGACACCCAGCCACGCCTGGCCCGGGGGCCGTGGGCGAACCACCAAGCCGCACCCGTGGGGGCTCGAACTCCGTCCAATGCCCCGGGTGCCAAAGGCCCTAACCGGTAGGCTACAAGGCCATTGGCGTGATATATATATATATATATATATATATATATATATATATTATATTATTATTTATATGTGTTTGTGTGTATGTAGAGTGGTGGTGGTGGTATTGGTGTCATGGGGATGGTGGTGGTAGTGGTAGTGTGTGAGAGTGTGGTTTGTGTGAGGGTGTGTGTATGTATTATATATATATTATATATATATATATATATATAATATATATATATATATATAATATATATATATATATATATGTGTGTGGTGTGTGTGTATGTATATATATATATATATATATATAATATATATTTAATATCTATATATATTATATATATATATATAATTTTATATTATTATATATATTATATATATATATCTATATATATATTATATATATATATATATATATAGATATATATATATTGTGTGTGTGTGTGTGTGTGTGTGGTGTGTGTGGTGTGTGGTATGTATGTATTTATATATATATATAGATAAGTGTGTGTATGTATTTATACGTATATGTGTAAATTATATATATAATGATGATAGATGGATATTAGAGTATATATATATATATATATGTGTATGTGATATATATATAATATTTTATATATATATATATATATTATATTATATATATATAGATATATATATATATATATTATATATATATATAAAAATATATATATATATATATATATAGATAGAATATATAGATATATATATATATATATATATATGGAGATAGATATATAGGTAGAAGGAGAAGAAGAAGATGAAGAACAGCAGTAACAGCAGCATTACCAGCAGCAGCAGCAGCTGGTAGCAGTAACAGCAGCTGTAGCAGTGGCTGCAGCAGCAGCAACCCCCCTTAAACCCCCTTTTTAGCCCCTTAAACCTTTAAACCCTCTTTTATATATATATATATATATATATATATATATAATATATATATATATTATATATATATATATAATATATATGTTATTAGTTATATAGTTAGATAGAAGATTAGGAAGGAGAATGAGAAGAAGTTAGAAGGAGAATGAGAAGAAGTTAAGAAGAAGAATTGGAAGATTAGAAGGAGAAGAATTAGAATTAGAGAGGAAGAGAATTAGAATAAGAAGAATGAGAGGAAGGGAATTAGAAGAAGAAGAATAGAATTAGAAGAAGGAGAATTAGAATAGGAATGAGAAGAAGAATTAGAAGAGGAATGAGAAGTAGAAAATAGGAAATCAATTGGGAGGAGATCGAGTTAGAGGGTGAAATCGAGCTCCGAGTGTCGAAACGCGATGAAACTTGGGGGAGACATAGAATACGTGAATTAGACTTTGCGGGTAGGCTCCCGAGTTGAAATCGAGATTTTAGGACGACGGTATCGCACCGTACCATTGCGTATCTTGAGATATTCAAGATATCGGCACTGGGCCGTAAGATGGACTGGATGTCCATTCTACCTAGGAATCTTGGTAGGTAATCAATGTATAGGCTATTATCCTACTACCCTAGGGAGCACGGGTCGAAATACCAAGCGTAGGTAGGCTAACTTGGTATTCACCTAGGCTAGAAATTTACCTTTGTAAAGGGTAAATTTAGGATATTGGCCCACGGCCAAGATACGGGTTTAGAAGTCCAAGATAGACTTGGATATGGGTTGTAAGGGTTGGTAATGATTAGAAATAGTCGTCTAGACCTAGTCTTGACCTTGGTTGACCATGGTTGACTTTTTAGACTAAAAGTCAACTATGGGTCAATACTTTATCCAATTTAGTCCCAAATTCCATTAGACTTGAACGGTTGACTAAAAGTCAATTGTTAGTCACCATTGACCTAGGGTTGACCTAGAGTTGACCCGTTGACCAAAAGTCAACTGAAGATCAACTTTTGACCTAGTTTGATTCGGATTGACGTCCAATGTTCTTCTATGACCAAGATTGACCTAACTAGACTTGTCTTGACCTAGAATGACTTAATAGGATTTAATTTGCTTTGACTTTACTTCCTAAACATAGTATTGATACATCTTGTTCTCTATAGGTCCTCGAGACGCTGCATTGGATCCGGTTGACATATTTTATCATATTACATGCGAGTACATTCTCTGATAACTTTTTCCCAATTTATGATAACTGTTATGATTCATGTACTTAGTGTAGATATGCTTATTCCTGACACATGTTCTCACGGATTGGTATTCCTGGATCTCGACGAGAGATGTTTCTCCTTCTTAGGTTGGGATGTATTGTGCAAGCTCCCTTGTAGCTCTTGCTCAATATATGGTCACTGATTCTAGAGAAGATTAGCTCCCTTCTCATAGAATCCCGTGCAGTGACGTATCCTGTTTGGATCCATTCTACCAGTTGGGGTAGGGGGAGTAGTAGCGTATGCCTGTGATCATATCCCCTTGCATTCTTGAATAGTGTTAGTCATATACCGCACTTATGACTAGCCAGGCCGGTTCTTGACAGGTACCCAAGCCGATCACAAGTTGAAACTGCTACTCACACACATTGGATATATGGCTTACCTTGATTTGTGTACATACCATGATTCAGTTCTACTTTCTTGTTCTAGCTCTAGCTCTACAGCTTACCATGCCATGATACATATATGTACACTCCATGATTTTATTATATATGCTCTATTTACAGTCTTATAGCTTTTATTCTATCTTGAGATCTGTTATGAGATATATGTACTCGTTCCATCTGACTGGATATGTTGATAAAATATTACAGATGCTGATGAGGGGGATTGCAGTACCTACTACGGTCCGGATGACGTAGTGGGCTTAGACTTGGAGACCTTGGTCCAGCAGGGCTTAGCTCCGCCTGACGAGAACTTTACCTATTGCTTAGTTAGAGTAGATCTTTTGTACTGGACCTTGTCTCCAGTTACTTTTGAGACTGTTATTATTTTGGATTGTATTAGAGACTTGGACTTGTACTTGTATATTATTTATGTTGGACTTGACAGGTTATATTTTATCGCCTTGTTGTCTTTATCTTTCAGTCTTTACTTTATCATCTTAGAGTTGTGATTGAGCACTCATATATTATTGCTTGTCCTCCGTTCGGAGTTGACCATATTCTCGACAGGTTTTGATATTATATATAAACTGTTGTTAGAGTAGAAAACCTACAGCGTTCCATGCCGTTTTTACGGTAAGGGCTGGGCGTTGTTACGCACACATGCCCTTACAGCGGGTGCGGGTCGTGACACATTTTTAGTGGTGGCCCACGCAGGTCCTGAAGTCGCAATTAGTGCGATGTCATAGCGGCACTCATCTTAGAGTGTTGACTACGAGCCTGTGTTACATAGGAGGTCGTAGGCTAAGAGTACTCAATCACAGTAGGATCTTTTCTTGCTTATCTTGCTTACCATCTTTGATATTGATTTACTGTTTTCTAGCTGTCCTCCTTTGATATAATCCTTCAAGTGCCATATTGATATCTTCTTTTCAATCTGTCTCCTGGATGGTTATGATTCATTCTCCCGGTGAGGAGCACGGGAGACGGAGAGGTGCTACCTCTGGCGGACAGGCTCCGGTCACTTCCTGCAGATAGGACTTCAGTAGGGGCTCTCGGAGGTACTCCTCCAGCGCTCTCGATGACTGTCCCTGGGGTCATTGCGGGTGCTCTTCCCACAGTGCCGGGGGCTACGACGGGAGCAGTCGGGGGCGTTCTTTCTCCTCCTTCTCAGCAGGGAACTCCTCCGCCGGTGATGGGAGCTATTCCTCCGTTGCCTTCTTTGTCCACAGACATAGGGCAGATGCTCGCGTTCTTTCAATAGGTGCTGGAGTCCCAGCGGGCCCAGCACGAGGCTCAGATGAGGCAAACAGAGGCCATGCGCCAGGGCATGGTGGATACACACAGGTTGGCTCTGGCTACGGTGGAGCGTGGGGATCCACAGAGGAAGGTGCAGCAGCAGCAGAAGATCGGGGACATCCAGGCTTTCAAGAAGCTGGGTTCGAGGGATTTCAAGGGGACCGAGGGCATTATATATGCTGATGACTGGCTCGAGGATATCGAGTGTCAGATGAGGGCCTCCCGTCTGGCAGACGACCTGAAGGTCGAGGCGATTGGCTTACAGTTGTTAGATGTTGCCCGGACATGGTTCGGAACGAGCCGGCTCTTACAGGAGAGGGCCACACTCGGGCTGAGTTTCGGGCCCTGTTCAGAGAGAAGTTCTTTTCCCCTACAGACAAGATCGACCTAGTGCGGCAGTTTCAGAACCTACAGCAGGACGGTATGACTGTGGAGGAGTATGCGGCGGAGTTCGGCCGGCTGAACCGATACGCCGAGTACATGGTGAGCGACCCATGATCCGAGCAGAGCACTTCCGGGAGGGATTGACATGGGATATCAAGATCCTGATCTCTTCCTTCTATGCAACATATGCAGAGGTCTATGCGGAGGCTGGAAGGTGGAGAGAGAGTGGGGCTTGAAGCCGAAGAGGGATCGTGAGTTATTTTCGGGGGCCAGTAGAAGCACGGGGGCTGCTAAGCGCCCTCAGCTTCAGCATCAGCCGTTCCAGCATCATCAGCAGCAGGTGCAGGCCAGAGCATCTGTCCAGAGGGTTCAGCAGCGTCCGGGGCAGGATGATCCACCGTGCCACTACTGCAAGAAGCCCGGTCACCTCTTTGAGTTCTGTAGGAGGAGGCTGGGGCTCTGTCTCTTTTGCAGTGCCGCTCGGCATCAGATACGGGAGTGTCCCAAGAACTCCGTGTCGCTGGAGCAGCTCAGAGGGCACCTGTTCCGAGGGCACCAGAATGTGCCGGTAGTTCAGCAGCGGGGTCCACTTCCGACCCAGCAGCAGCAGTTTGTTCAGCACCGCCAGCAGAGGGGTGGTCAGGGTAGAGCCTTTGCTCTTGCAGCTGAGGAGATGGAGCCTATTGCGGATGTTATCGCAGGTTCTATTCTGCTCGATTCTTTTCCAGCTTTGGTCTTATTTGGTGTTGTTGCAGGTTCTATTCTGCTCGTGGTTGTCTATCAACTGGTTTATACGGTTATGGTGTTGGCGTGTGCGAATAACTTCATAGACGAAACGTGTGCACCGGTCTCCCTGTTTGAGCCATGTGCATTTAGCTCTCTGCACACCGATTTTCTCGACGAGTTGCAATTTACCGACCTCCGTAACTAGTTCTAGTTCACGCTTGGCCAGGTCAGCGTTGAGGAGATCCTGTTGAAGGGATTCCTGGATCATGTGAAGCTCCTCGCGTTTTGAACACAGCTCCCCACTTGGGCGCGTATGCCCATTGTTTTAGTTCTTGCTTAACTTTCTTCAAACAGACGGAAAGTTTATATTAGGCGGTGCCTGTGGCGTTCATTGAGAGCCCTCTTTCAACCGCGTCTATGTAGCCGAGAAGGAATGCCAGCCATTATTGAACCGGAATAGCATGGCCTTATGCCATTTTCGATCCATGAGCGACACGCATAGCGGAATGATCGCTAGTACCTGACGCAAGACCATAGACAGATATATGAGGAAATGTCGAACAAAGAGGTATTAACTATCGCTCGATCGAATTGACAGATGGCACGCTTTAAACAGCTTTATTTTTCCATGTCCAGATGTGGCCACGTCTCTCTAGGGGCTTAAGTCCCGTTTGCAGTAGACACCCTTAGAAGTCGTAGAGGATTGGCTCCGGAACGACTCTCCCTCCTATCTTCTCATTCTTGTAGAGGATGGCATTGAAGTCGCCCATACAAAGTAGATGAAGGTACAAGACCGACTCAGCCAGGTTGTTGATGTGTACGATATCTCGCCAGAGTTCCTCCTACGACGACGATCATTATGCCCGTATACAGCCCCCAGGATGAATTGCAAGCCACCTCGGTGAATGAACGAAATAGTAATGAGTTGTTCCGTCGACAAGATTACCTTCCCTGCCCAGTGATTCTTATCCCATGGAGCCAGTTGCGGGCCATGCTACACTTGTCCAGATTGTTAGTTTGATCAAATTCTGGGGGGGTGCGCTTACAGCATCCACAGTGGGTACACTCCAAATCATACTCCAAATTACTCCAAGTCATACTCCAATTATTAAGTTTGGAGTATCTCATTGATATTGGTACACAATGGTGTACACTCTAAACCATACTCCAAATTAACTTTTCCCTTTCCCTTCTTCTTTTCCTCCCTATTTTCTCTTTATTTTCGTATGGGTCAATGTTCAAATAAATGAAAAGTTACGTTTGGTGGGCCCATAAATGACTATAGAGGAGCTAATGGACTTTCCAAATTTGGAGAGTCTCTTAGCTTTCAACCTTTTTTCAAGTATGGACAAGAGTCCATTGTAGCCTTCAAGTGCTACAAATTTGGCTAAAGGCCAAATATAGCACTTGAAAGTAGTCCCACTGTGGATGCGCTTAGCAATTGATATGTTCAATTTAATTTTTGTTTCCAGAATAGCGCTATTGGTGCTTTGTTCTTGCTTGAGTCTACTACATACCTCCCTATCTCCCAATCGAGCATACACCTCTGATATTCCAAGCAATGATCGACATCTAATTAGAGAGTTGAGTTCCCTGTTGCTCTTCGCCACTGTCATCTCGGGCATGGTAGCGGCTCTTCCACATGTTGTCTTTCCTCCGTCGTTGTCTGTTTTCGTAGGTGAACATCTTCAATATGGCGTCTCCAATCTGGGTTGTCTACTACTAACTGGAGTTGATCTTCGGCTCTATATCCTTCAGTCTCTGATACCCCCTCCCCCTCCTTCCATCCTGAGTATGACGGCAGGGTGTCGTTAGGCATCGAGCCCGCATGTCGCTTTCTGCTTGAGGAGGGATAGTTACTGGGTCTTTCAGAGTTATCTTTACTAGCATGAATAACACCTTTACCTCCTGATCCCACTTTTTGCTTCATATTGGTTGCACTTTGTGCTTGGAACACTACTATGTCGCGCTTCTGTCCTTCACAGCTCCATCAGTACGCATATCCATAGGTGCCTTCTCCATGCTCCTTTCCTCCTTTGCTTGTCGCGAGGATGGCTACGTTTGTCCCCCGGGAAGCCCAATGAATGTACTTGACATACTTATGATTTCTGTCGACTTGGTGGCTATCTTATCGGTCTCGGTTCGGTTGCTTTACTCAACTACATCCAACATCTCTTTTGTGTCATTGGTATTGCTATTTAGAATGACCCTTTCTATAGCTCCGCTTTCCTCTTGTCCATCCACCGCCTCTTGCCTGACTCCCTCGCTATCCTACCTCCCCTTGATGCGACATGCCTGCGTCATGTGCTCGAAGTATTTGTAGTTCTGGCAGCTAGGTGGGACCCATTCATAGTCTACTGATTGGGAGAAGACTTCCCCGATGGTATTTCATAAGATATTTTTCGTGGCAGCGGATTCCCTGCTTCAATTTTGACGAAGATCCGCCCATATAGAAGACGTGTCCACGCCTTAATAGCCTCGTCGGCCTTGATGGGACAGCCAATTAAGCTTGCCATTTTCATTATTATGGATTTGTTCCAGTACTGAATCGGAAGGCCTGGGAATCGAATCCAAACCAGGATGGTGTATAGCACGTCGCGTTCGCATTTAGGGTTTGGCTGCCAGGCTTTAATAATATTGAGTCTTAATGTCTAGGGGCCACCATGAAGGATAGGTTCCATATTTTTTGGCAGTCCAGAATTCACGAATAAGAAGCCATCCTCACGAGCAAAAAATTTCATGCTACCCTTAGGACGCTAACCACGTGCCGCATAGGCACGTATTTGCCCGTAGAATGGCCTGTCACTAAGCATGTATAAGATTAAGGTATTTCTCCAGAACTAAGTCGTCTCGGATATCTCCTCTTCTGTGAATATAGCCCGACTTCCTCTTTCGATTTCTTTGGGAGCGACATACTCTCCCATACTCCATATCTTCATCAGACTGGCTTCCAACAGGGCTGTATATCTCTGCCAAGGATTTCCCTCCTCTCGGGTTAGTCGCTTGATAGGTATTCGAGTAGCCATATCCCGGCTTAGGGTTGGTCTTAGCAGCATCATCCTCCATGCGTTAACGTGGAGACGGGTTGCCGCCAGAGCCAATGGGTTTGGCTACTTCTTTCTGTCGTGTCCACCCTGGTTTCCTGTCCCTTGCCTTTCGTACTATGGTTTAGTCAGAGCACGACTGACTTCCTTCGCACGTCCAGTTGGTACATTAGTTGATCTTCACCAGCGTTCAATTGTCGTCCACCCTCCCCCCCTCCTCATGACGCCCCCCATCGGATCCTGAATGGCCTCCCTTTGACCAGCGCTAGATGAGGCATCGGGATCCCAGATAGCCCCCTGCCGCCGACCATCTGTTCGTTCGCCAGGAGATCCTCCTGTAACATTAGGGTTATATATATAATTAGGGTTTTTCAATTGCCATCCCACATATTCTTCTTTCACAACAACAATATTTTTGGAATATTTTTCAGTGAGGACCCAGTCGAATGTTCCCACTAGAACATTAAATGACCAAACCTGTCTTCTGATAGTTTGTTCGCCATCTTCAGGTTGAATAAACATAGACACTAGACAATAGAGTTAATATGGAATGCAGATGGGGAGCGGGGACGGGAAACCTATCCCCAAAAGAGACAACTGGGCAGGGATTGGGGCGGGGACAGGGATTGTGTTGTTTAATGGGGATGGGGATAAAAATTCAACCCCATTCGGGGATGGGGAGTAGAACACTAACCGGGGACGGGGATGGTGGGTATGGTCCCCGGACCCAACCCGTCCCGTTGCCATCCCTAAACTCAGGCTATTCCAAACAAACTTATTGGTATACAACTAGTCGAATTCGGTTTCGATCGGACTGAACATGGTTCAGGCTTTAATCAACACTGTTGGAAGAGAAGATCAGTTTGGGGAGTCGTCATCTTCTTTAAGGATATCACTACGAATAGGGTGAGTGATTTCAGTTGTAAACTTCTGCTTTCTTCTTGAATTTGGTGAGGGTTAAATTTTTGGGCAAAGGGTTCAACATAGTTTATTTATTCTTGTAATCTTTTCAAAAGTTATAAAGGTTAGAATTTATCCGGGTGACACGGTCACTAAAATTACTATGTTTGAACTAGCTTGGCGATCATGTTAGACAGTGGTTTGTTATCTTTGGGTTGGTTGACGTATTTTCTGTTGCAGTTAGTTTCGAAACGTGGATCAAAGCGCTTCGTAAGCACTGCAAGTCCCAACATCTAGTATCAAAGCTCTCAAGTTATCGAGAGAAAAGATGCAATTATGTCAACGGAGCAAATAAACACACGTATGATAACCCTCACATGGAAGAACTCGGCTATTTGGAAGCCAGTGATGGAGGATATAATCTTGTGCAAGGATTTGCATGGTCCATTGGAGGATAACAATGTCAAGCCATTAGACAACTCTATGGACAGCTGGAAGCGAATGAATCGGAAAGCTGTTGTATCCATCCGTCAATGGTTGGACGATTCAGTATTCCATCATGTCTCCATGGAGAGTTATGTAAAATAGCTATGGGAGAAGCTGTGTTCGTTGTACAAGCGGAAGACGACTGGCAACAAGGATTTTTTATTTGCTAACTCGCCAACTCGAAGCACACGGAGGGTTCCTCGATGGCACATCTGAACGACATTCAAGGTAACATCAATCAGTTATCAGTAATTAAGATGGAGATTGACGATGAGCTTCAAGATCTTCTGCTTTTGAGTTCTCTGCTAAAAAGTTCGGAGACTTTGGTGGTATCGGTGAGCAACTCCACACCGGATGGAGTTGTCACAATTGAGGAAGTCAAAAACAGTTTGTTGAATGATGAGGTCCGACATAAGCAGATGGAATCGTCGTAGGAGTCCATTCTGGTGGGTTCATATGGGAAGGGAAGACTCAGGTCACAGATAAGGATTGGGAGAGTTCCTAGGATCTTGCATTTGTGGAAACAAGCAAGACTGCCATTACACTGTGGAGAAATGGGTCATTTTAAGAGAAACTGTCAGAAGCTCAAAGATGAGAAGGCTAAAGGTAAGGATAATCAGATAGATATCACGGCTATGGGGATCATCACATCAACAGATGTAGAGAAACCTTGTGGCATGTGTCATGACAACGATTGAAGCTTGGACACGAGGACGTCTTTACGTCATACCGAGACGGTAGGTTTGGACGTGTGGAGATGGACAACAATGAGATTGTTACAGTTACGAGCATCGGGGACGTGCAATAGACAAATAGAGTTTGGCGAGAAGCTCGTTCTCAAGGGGTTATGTCATGTGCCAAGTTGTACAAGTTGATTTAGGAAGAAAAGTTGGCGGATAATGGTTGTTGTAATACGTTGTAGACAAATATTGGCAGCTTATGATGGGTGCTCAAATGCTAACTTGACACAATATTTGTTGTGGTATGTACAGGCTCAAACCGTTGAGGTGTACATGCATACCACATATCGCGAATGCATGCTTAAGGAATGTTCGATAGGAGTCTGTGGATTGTTAAAACTTGCTGAGGAGAGTCTTCAAGAAGATTTGAGGGATACGGAGGATTTGGTTCGTCAAGACAAAACGATAAATATTGATGCGTCAAAGATTGATGGTCGGGCAGTTCGGCTGGCCTCCAGAAGGGAGTTGTTCCTCGGATCCATTTTTGGTGACGGGTGGTTTGGCAAAGTTTTATGGAGTGACATAGGTTTATGTAGTTTAAATCTAGGAAGAAGATCAATATGTGAAACAAACTGTCACGACCCGCACCCGGATATACGGGTACGAATACGTGGGCCACGCCCAGCCTACGCCGCGGTATCGGCGGTAGAACGCTGTCAAGTATACTATACTAACTACAACATCTAAGAATCCATAACTAGAAATGTACTCATGTCACATCACGAAAATTAAGGAAGATAAGACAAGAAATTATAACAATATCACTAGAACAACTAGAATCTACTATGATCATAAGACAGGAAAATAAAGAAGGAACAACAGGACTAACTAAGGATAACTACCAGGCAACTCATAGAGAAGAATAGTGGAAACTACCTCAGTTAGCATCAACATCTGTAATATTTCATAACGTATCCAGTCAGGAGCGGAACGAGTACATTTATCTCATAACAGATCTCAAGATAGAATAAAAGCTATAAGACTGTAAATAGAGCATATACAATAAATCATGGAGTGTACATGTATGTATCATGGCATGGTAAGCTGTAAAGCTAGAGCTAGAACAAGAAAATAGAACGGGATCATGGCATGTACACGAATCAAGGTAAGCTATATATATCCAATGTGTGTGAGTAGTAGTTTCAGCTTGTGATCGGCTTGGGTACCTGTCAAGAATCGGCCTGGCAAGTCATAAGTGCGGTATATGACTCACACTGTTCGGGAATCGGGATGGATCTGATCACAGGCATACGCTACTACTCCCCCTACCCCAACTGGTAGAATGGATCCAAACAGGACACGTCACTGCACGGGATTCTAATGAGAAGGTCGCGAACCTGCTCTAGAATCAGTGACCACATATTGAGCAAGAGCTACAAGGGTGCTTACACAATATATCCCAACCTAAGAAGGAGAAACATCTCTCGTCGGGATCCAAGAATACCAATCCGTGAGAACCATGTATCAGGAATAAGCATATCAATACTAAGTACATGAATCATAACAGTTATCATAAATTGGGAATAAGTTATCAGAGAATGTACTCGCCTGGGGTCCTGCTGTCAATATGAATCAGGGTTCAGAGTAAAGCCACAGACCTAAAGATAAAATAATGCAAGAGCTGATCAGGGTCAAAAGATATACTAACATCTAGGTCAAACTAAGACAAACTGGGTCAAAGTTGACGTACAGTTGACTTTGGTCAACTGGTCAACTCTAGGTCAAACTTGACTAACGTTGACTAACAGTTGACTTTGGGTCAACTGGTCAACTTCGGTCCAGTTCTAGTAAATTTTAGGCTACGGTTGACTTCCGGTTGACTTTGGTCAAAATAGTCAACTGTGGTCAACCAGGGTCAAAACTAGTCTAACCTAGGTCAAATGTTGACTCTACTTCGACGTCTAGTCAAAATAGTCAACCATGGTCAAGCTAGTCTCTATAAACATCTACAAGGTCAACTTATGAATTTCAATGATTTAGAAATCACTGAAATCGACGGGTCTCTAAAACAACCCAAAGAAGAAAATATTATAATAATAGGATGACACAAAAGAGAAGAAATCTACAAATGTTGTCGGATGATAAAACTAACATCACCGACGTGTCCAGAATGGTCAAATCAGCTAGGATAGCCTGTCCAAAAGTCCAATTTGGACACAGGGGCAAAACGGTAATTTCGGACCAAAATAATGTCCGCGTTGGACACACTTTGCACCGAAAAATGTGTCGAAATAAAAGTGCACAAAACCTAACAAATTATATGTCCACGAATCCAGAATGACGATACGAACCCAACGGTATATCCAGAATTGGATTCCGTTGACCCAATCTCAAACTGGTCCGTTGACGCGAACATTGGAAACCGATTTGCACGGAAAAGCGTGTCGGAGTCAATGTCCTCAAAACTCAGCAAATTATATGTCAACGAGTCCAGAATGACGATACGAACTCAACGGTATATCCGGAATTGGATTCCGATGAGCCGGCATCAAAAAGTCCCGTTGACTCAGAAAGTGGGACCCGCTTTGCACCGAAATGCGTGCCAGGGCCCACGTTCTCCAAATCAAGCAAACTTTATATGAAAACATACCAGAACGATGCCACAAGTCTACTGGTGGTGTCAGAAATTGAATCCGGAGTCCCGGGTTCAAAAATGGAATTTAACAACTGCAAAACTAAGAATTCGAACGGCCAACTTTGGCGTCGAATTCGACCGACCTAACAAGCTCAAACTGAAATGAAATCTAAAGGGGGCAGGAAGAGGGTTATACCAGCTGTGCACCGGAACTGGTAGCGCGCAAAACGGAGCTACGACGACGAAGATACGAACCCGTGAAGTTGGCGTCACGAAACTGTGCAAAAACAGTTCAAATTAAAACGTCAACTTGGTGGCCGGTTTTGATGTATCAAACGACGAAATTAACGGATGAAATTTGAGAGGGATGAAGGGGTATATACCAAGATTGAGATAGAGCGAAGAAATCGCCGATCCAACGGTTGGATTGCCCCGAAAATACGTGCGAAGTTGCTGCCTCGAGACGCGTATTCTTCCTCTCCAATACGCGCGTCACGACGGGATTTCGATCCCGAAGTCGAAATCGACTTTCCGTCGAACTGGTCGCTGCCGGGGAAGGAGCAGCGAACCCAGGGGGGTCGCCGGAGAAGGCCCAGCCATGGGGGTCGGCCACGGCCGGCGGCGGTGGCCGGGGCGGCGCGCGGCCAGCCATGCGCGCGGGGCATATGCTGCCGCTGCAGCTGCTGTTGCGCAGCTGCGGGCCGCACGGGGGTGCTCGCCGGCCTAGCGTGGCGGCGTAGCCATGGGTACGGCGACGACGACCGGCCGTGGGCACGGCGACGGCGGTTGATGGAGGTGAAGTTGGGGATGGTGGTTTGGAGTGGAGGTGGTGGTAGTAGTGGTTTATGGTGATGATGAAGAAGGAGGAGGAGGAGGTGAAGTCGGAGAGATTGCTCGGCCAGGGCTGGGCTGGGCCGTGGGGAAGCTCGGGGAGCTCAGCCATGGGGGGGTGGCATTGTGTAGTGTAAGGAGAGTGGGAGAGAGAGATTTGTATGGGTGTGTGTTAAAATAAAGAGAGAGAGAGAGTGTTGTGTGATATTTGAAAGAGGGAGAGAGAGAGATATTGAATGAGAGGGAGAGAGGTCGGCTGGATGATGGGAGGGGGTGTGCGGTCTTGTACGTGAAGGGGAGGGGGAGTGTTGAGTGTGATGTGGGGAGTTAATGTGGAGAGAGGGATTATATGTATATAATATATATGTATGTATATATATATATAAAGAGAGAGAGAGAGAGAGAGATATTTAGGGAGAGAGAATGAGAGAGGGGGGGATTTGTTCGGCTGATAGAGGGGGTTTCCTTGTGTGGAAAGTGAGAGAGTAGGAGAGAGAGAGTTACACTATATATATATATGTATATATATATAAGAGAAAGAAATGGTAGATATTTGTAGAGATATTTTGAGTAGGAGAAAAATGGGAAATATCAGTGGGGTGTATGGGCAGTCAAGATGGAGGGCAACATGGAGCTGGGGTTGGGTTCAGTAGAGCCGGGTTGGGCCAAAATCGGACAGGGGACAATATCCGAATTAAAATAGGTGTTTATAATCATGGACAAATAAGTAACATGCGGGGACTCCAATAAATGGGACACAAGTTTCAGGCGGGTAGTAGGCTTCATGGGGGCCATGTCCATATTTGGGGTCGACTAGGTTGGGTCGATGTCGGACCCGAAAATTAAATTGGAAGTTAAATCACGAATTACGGCAGACGATAAATTGGTCTAAATTGAACCGAAAGTTGTGCGAAGAAAATGGAGCACAAAATGGAGTGTCTGAGTGGGACACGAAGGTCAGGGGTGAAGAGCGTCTCGAGTAGATCAGGCATGACAAGTTGGTTTCGAGAGAATGACTAGTCTGGTGCTCCTAAATTAAAAGTCATGGTAACGCGCTTATGGGGATCAAGAAAAAGAGTGGGAATTCAATTAATAATTAAATGGTCTAATATTGACTCGAACTTGCACGAAGCAAAAAGAGCACAAGGGAACGAGTTCAAGTGGGACAGGATATATCAAAATAAAGATAATCTCGTCTACTACAACCTCCAAGAAGAAAGTTTCCAGAGACTGGCATCCCTGATGCTCTAGAATTCCAAGTCACGGTAAAGAGCATTAAATCAAATAATAAACAAATAATAATATTTATTCAAAATAATTGATTTATAAATTAAAAAAAAATAAGCCCAAAATTCAGGGGCTTACAATTGCGCAAAACGGAGCTACGACGACGAAGATACGAACCCGCGAAGTTGGCGTCACGAAACTGTGCAAAAACAGTTCAAATTAAAACGTCAACTTGGTGGCCGGTTTTGATGTATCAAACGACGAAATTAACGGATGAAATTTGAGAGGGATGAAGGGGTATATACCAAGATTGAGATGGAGCGAAGAAATCGCCGATCCAACTGTTGGATTGCCCCGAAAACACGTGCGAAGTTGCTGCCTCGAGACGCGTATTCTTCCTCTCCAATACGCGCGTCACGACGGGATTTCGATCCCGAAGTCGAAATCGACTTTCCGTCGAACTGGTCGCTGCCGGGGAAGGAGCAGCGGACCCAGGGGGGTCGCCGGAGAAGGCCCAGCCATGGGGGTCGGCCACGGCCGGCGGCGGTGGCCGGGGCGGCGCGCGGCCAGCCATGCGCGCGGGGCATATGCTGCGCTGCAGCTGCTGTTGCGCAGCTGCGGGCCGCACGGGGGTGCTCGCCGGCCTGGCGTGGCGGCGTAGCCATGGGTACGGCGGCGACGACCGGCCGTGGGCACGGCGACGACGGTTGATGGAGGTGAAGTTGGGGATGGTGGTTTGGAGTGGAGGTGGTGGTAGTAGTGGTTTATGGTGATGATGAAGAAGGAGGAGGAGGAGGTGAAGTCGGGGAGATTGCTCGGCCAGGGGCTGGGCTGGGCCGTGGGGAAGCTCGGGGAGCTCAGCCATGGGGGGGGTGGCATTGTGTAGTGTAAGGAGAGTGGGAGAGAGAGATTTGTATGGGTGTGTGTTTAAAATAAAGAGAGAGAGAGAGTGTTGTGTGATATTTGAAAGAGGAAGAGAGAGAGATATTGAATGAGAGGGAGAGAGGTCGGCTGGATGATGGGAGGGGGTGTGCTGTCTTGTACGTGAAGGGGAGGGGGAGTGTTGAGTGTGATGTGGAGAGTTAATGTGGAGAGAGGGATTATATGTATATAATATATATGTATGTATATATATTATATAAAGAGAGAGAGAGAGAGATATTTAGGGAGAGAGAATGAGAGAGGGGGGGATTTGTTCGGCTGATAGAGGGGGTTTCCTTGTGTGGAAAGTGAGAGAGTAGGAGAGAGAGAGTTACACTATATATATATATGTATATATATATAAGAGAAAGAAAAGGTAGATATTTGTAGAGATATTTTGAGTAGGAGAAAAATGGGAAATATCAGTGGGGTGTATGGGCAGTCAAGATGGAGGGCAACATGGAGCTGGGGTTGGGTTCAGTAGAGCCGGGTTGGGCCAAAATCGGACAGGGGACAATATCCGAATTAAAATAGGTGTTTATAATCATGGACAAATAAGTAACATGCGGGGACTCCAATAAATGGGACACAAGTTTCAGGCGGGTAGTAGGCTTCATGGGGGCCATGTCCATATTTGGGGTCGACTAGGTTGGGTCGATGTCGGACCCGAAAATTAAATTGGAAGTTAAATCACGAATTACGGCAGACGATAAATTGGTCTAAATTGAACCGAAAGTTGTGCGAAGAAAATGGAGCACAAAATGGAGTGTCTGAGTGGGACACGAAGGTCAGGGGTGAAGAGCGTCTCGAGTAGATCAGGCATGACAAGTTGGTTTCGAGAGAATGACTAGTCTGGTGCTCCTAAATTAAAAGTCATGGTAACGCGCTTATGGGGATCAAGAAAAAGAGTGGGAATTCAATTAATAATTAAATGGTCTAATATTGACTCGAACTTGCGCGAAGCAAAAAGAGCACAAGGGAACGAGTTCAAGTGGGACAGGATATATCAAAATAAAGATAATCTCGTCTACTACAACCTCCATGAAGGAAGTTTCCAGAGACTGGCATCCCTGATGCTCTAGAATTCCAAGTCACGGTAAAGAGCATTAAATCAAATAATAAACAAATAATAATATTTATTCAAAATAATTTATTTATAAAATTAAAAAAAATAAGCCCAAAATTTAGGGGCTTACAATCCTACCCACCTTATGAAAATTTCGTCCTCGAAATTAAAGGTTGGTAGTAGGGTTAAAACCTGATAGAAGATTTAGGCAATATTTAGGCACGATCCAAGAATGATGGGTTTGCACAATCAAGAAAATCGATTTACAATTGTTCAGGCACGATGAGGGATTTGGCACGATAGAATCATGATATGAACAAAATTATATGTGCATTATTTCAGAAATAAGCCAAGTCATTGGGGCACAATTTTAGAGACGATTAGAGGAATCGACGATATGAATGACCGATCAAAGATTAAGGAGGATGATTGATAAAATCATGAAATACAATCCAAGTTCAAACGCGATTGAAATCGAAAATAGTCTAAGTTCACTTGGCACGATTTGAGGGTTAAGATTATCAAGATCATGAAAATCAAAGTTGGATAGTCATGATCTAAAACAGGGCTAAGAGAAGCAAATGGAGAGACAAATTTGAGAATAGCACGATTGAGAGATAGACTTGATAGAATCTAGATTATAGGTCACATAAGCACGATCAAGATCCAAGTTCAGTTATGAAAAACGATAAAATCATGAATTTGAAATCAAGGTCCTAAAAGCACAATTTAGAAAGGAACCCAAGTCACAAGGAATTCGAAGTCATCTAGAGTCTAGTCAGCAACCAAGACTCTTTGGCACGATAAACAAGACGACCAAAATTGATTGGTCATGGACAGAAGGGAATCAAAATCTTAACAGTATCAAAATTTAAGAAACAATTTAGATATGAAATTTTCAAAATCTTCAGAGTTTCCAAGTGTAGATGACAGAAGTAGATACGGGAGAGTTGATTGGTGTAATCAAGACATAGTTAAACAAGTCAAAGGAAATGATGGCAAGATGAGGAAATCATCATATGATGGGAGAGAAAATAATGATAAACAAGAAATAATGGTAGGAATTATCTTGCTCAATTGGTAAAAGAAGTGAATCAATTTAAGATATGACCTGATAACCATACACGTCTATCCCAAATCATGTTGCCAGAATTCTCGCCACGCCAGTAAGCATAGCGGTAATAAACAATAAAGTCCATAACTATGGTATACACCCTATAATTATGTCATCTAGATTCCTTACCACGCCATCCGGTATGGCTGCAAGAGAACCTAAATGACATAACTAGGATAGTATATCCAAAATCAGGCTCCATGTCCATGTCTCGCTAGCTAATATGACTGCGATGAATTCTAAACTCCATAAATAAAGTAGACACTTACCGTTCTCATCGTACTCGTCCCAAAATATGTTTATCAGGATATCTTAACTCAATTCTTAAAGAATTATCCAAAACAAAATCAAAGGTCAACAACGAATATTAAGATTTAAAATTCAACAACAAGTCAAGGGTAAGTTAATAGAAACAACGGAAATAACTTCCGAGATAGGGTTCAGAGGAAAATTTCAGGGAAAGTCCCGAGGGTATTACCTAGGTCAAGATAGAAAATAGTGGAATATAATCTAGAACAAACCTCGACCATGATACGAGGTTGGTAATCATATTCTCTCCCCAACCTAGATGATAAATAAGTCCAACTCATACCTTCCCTCTGGGGTCCACAAACTCATCCCATGAAGGAATAAAGTTTGATACGGACAGATATTTCAGAAATCAGGACGGACAGGAATGAATGGGAAAAAGTTTTGAAAAGTTCGAAATAAGATTCCCAGGGGTCATCCCTGGAATCTACCAAGAATTCCTAATATGTGACTGAGTACCAAAATCCTAAAATATTCTATGACTCAACCTTAATCCTAGGGCAGGCTCGCAGTAGTACAGATAAGCTCAAGTACTACCACGACTTTGCATTAATTGCAAAGACTGACCTGCATGGGCCACCACTAAAAACGTGTCACGACCCGCACCCGGATATACGGGTACGAATACGTGGGCCACGCCCAGCCTACGCCGCGGTATCGACGGTAGAACGCTGTCAAGTATACTATACTAACTACAACATCTAAGAATCCATAACTAGAAATGTACTCATGTCACATCACGAAAATTAAGGAAGATAAGACAAGAAATAATAACAATATCACTAGAACAACTAGAATCTACTATGATCATAAGACAGGAAAATAAAGAAGGAACAACAGGACTAACTAAGGATAACTACCAGGCAACTCATAGAGAAGAATAGTGGGAACCACCTCAGTTAGCATCAACATCTGTAATATTTCATAACGTATCCAGTCAGGAGCGGAACGAGTACATTTATCTCATAACAGATCTCAAGATAGAATAAAAGCTATAAGACTGTAAATAGAGCATATACAATAAATCATGGAGTGTACATGTATGTATCATGGCATGGTAAGCTGTAAAGCTAGAGCTAGAACAAGAAAATAGAACGGGATCATGGCATGTACACGAATCAAGGTAAGCTATATATATCCAATGTGTGTGAGTAGTAGTTTCAGCTTGTGATCGGCTTGGGTACCTGTCAAGAATCGGCCTGACAAGTCATAAGTGCGGTATATGACTCACACTGTTCGGGAATCGGGATGGATCTGATCACAGGCATACGCTACTACTCCCCCTACCCCAACTGGTAGAATGGATCCAAACAGGACACGTCACTGCACGGGATTCTAATGAGAAGGTCGCGAACCTGCTCTAGAATCAGTGACCACATATTGAGCAAGAGCTACATGAATCGTAACAGTTATCATAAATTGGGAATAAGTTATCAGAGAATGTACTCGCCTGGGGTCCTGCTGTCAATATGAATCAGGGTTCAGAGTAAAGCCACAGACCTAAAGATGAAATAATGCAAGAGCTGATCAGGGTCAAAAGATATACTAACATCTAGGTCAAACTAAGACAAACTGGGTCAAAGTTGACGTACAGTTGACTTTGGTCAACTGGTCAACTCTAGGTCAAACTTGACTAACGTTGACTAACAGTTGACTTTGGGTCAACTGGTCAACTTCGGTCCAGTTCTAGTAAATTTTAGGCTACGGTTGACTTCCGGTTGACTTTGGTCAAAATAGTCAACTGTGGTCAACCAGGGTCAAAACTAGTCTAACCTAGGTCAAATGTTGACTCTACTTCGACGTCTAGTCAAAATAGTCAACCATGGTCAAGCTAGTCTCTATAAACATCTACAAGGTCAACTTATGAATTTCAATGATTTAGAAATCACTGAAATCGACGGGTCTCTAAAACAACCCAAAGGAGAAAATATTATAATAATAGGATGACACAAAAAGAGAAGAAATCTACAAATGTTGTCGGATGATAAAACTAACATCACCGACGTGTCCAGAATGGTCAAATCAGCTAGGATAGCCTGTCCAAAAGTCCAATTTGGACACAGGGGCAAAACGGTAATTTCGGACCAAAATGATGTCCGCGTTGGACACACTTTGCACCGAAAAATGTGCCGAAATAAAAGTGCACAAAACCTAACAAATTATATGTTCACGAATCCAGAATGACGATACGAACCCAACGGTATATCCAGAATTGGATTCCGTTGACCGATCTCAAACTGGTCCGTTGACGCGAACATTGGAAACCGATTTGCACGGAAAAGCGTGTCGGAGTCAATATCCTCAAAACTCAGCAAATTATATGTCAACATGTCCAGAATGACGATACGAACTCAACGGTATATCCGGAATTGGATTCCGATGAGCCGGCGTCAAAAAATCCCGTTGACTCAAAAAGTGGGACCCGCTTTGCACCGAAATGTGTGCCAGGGCCCACGTTCTCCAAATCAAGCAAACTTTATATGAAAACATACCAGAACGACGCCACGAGTCTACTGGTGGTGTCAGAAATTGAATCCGGAGTCCCGGGTTCAAAAATGGAATTTAACAACTGCAAAACTAAGAATTTGAACGGCCAACTTTGGCGTCGAATTCGACCGACCTAACAAGCTCAAACTGAAATGAAATCTAAAGGGGGCAGGAAGAGGGTTATACCAGCTGTGCACCGGAACTGGTAGCGCGCAAAACGGAGCTACGACGACGAAGATACGAACCCGCGAAGTTGGCGTCACGAAACTGTGCAAAAATAGTTCAAATTAAAACGTCAACTTGGTGGCCGGTTTTGATGTATCAAACGACGAAATTAACGGATGAAATTTGAGAGGGATGAAGGGGTATATACCAAGATTGAGATGGAGCGAAGAAATCGCCGATCCAACGGTTGGATTGCCCCGAAAACATGTGCGAAGTTGCTGCCTCGAGACGCGTATTCTTCCTCTCCAATACGCGCGTCACGACGGGATTTCGATCCCGAAGTCGAAATCGACTTTCCGTCGAACTGGTCGCTGTCGGGAAAGGAGCAGCGGACCCAGGGGGGTCGCCGGAGAAGGCCCAGCCATGGGGGTCGGCCACGGCCGACGGCGGTGGCCGGGGCGGCGCGCGGCCAGCCATGCGCGCGGGGCATATGCTGCCGCTGCAGCTGCTGTTGCGCAGCTGCGGGCCGCACGGGGGTGCTCGCCGGCCTGGCGTGGCGGCGTAGCCATGGGTACGGCGACGGCGGTTGATGGAGGTGAAGTTGGGGATGGTGGTTTGGAGTGGAGGTGGTGGTAGTAGTGGTTTATGGTGATGATGAAGAAGGAGGAGGAGGAGGTGAAGTCGGGGAGATTGCTCGGCCAGGGGCTGGGCTGGGCCGTGGGGAAGCTCGGGGAGCTCAGCCATGGGGGGGTGGCATTGTGTAGTGTAAGGAGAGTGGGAGAGAGAGATTTGTATGGGTGTGTGTTTAAAATAAAGAGAGAGAGAGAGAGTGTTGTGTGATATTTGAAAGAGGGAGAGAGAGAGATATTGAATGAGAGGGAGAGAGGTCGGCTGGATGATGGGAGGGGGTGTGCTGTCTTGTACGTGAAGGGGAGGGGGAGTGTTGAGTGTGATGTGGGGAGTTAATATGGAGAGAGGGATTATATGTATATAATATATATGTATGTATATATATTATATAAAGAGAGAGAGAGAGAGAGAGATATTTAGGGAGAGAGAATGAGAGAGGGGGGGATTTGTTCGGCTGATAGAGGGGGTTTCCTTGTGTGGAAAGTGAGAGAGTAGGAGAGAGAGAGTTACACTATATATATATATGTATATATATATAAGAGAAAGAAAAGGTAGATATTTGTAGAGATATTTTGAGTAGGAGAAAAATGGGAAATATCAGTGGGGTGTATGGGCAGTCAAGATGGAGGGCAACATGGAGCTGGGGTTGGGTTCAGTAGAGCCGGGTTGGGCCAAAATCGGACAGGGGACAATATCCGAATTAAAATAGGTGTTTATAATCATGGACAAATAAGTAACATGCGGGGACTCCAATAAATGGGACACAAGTTTCAGGCGGGTAGTAGGCTTCATGGGGGCCATGTCCATATTTGGGGTCGACTAGGTTGGGTCGATGTCGGACCCGAAAATTAAATTGGAAGTTAAATCACGAATTACGGCAGACGATAAATTGGTCTAAATTGAACCGAAAGTTGTGCGAAGAAAATGGAGCACAAAATAGAGTGTCTGAGTGGGACACGAAGGTCAGGGGTGAAGAGCGTCTCGAGTAGATCAGGCATGACAAGTTGGTTTCGAGAGAATGACTAGTCTGGTGCTCCTAAATTAAAAGTCATGGTAACGCGCTTATGGGGATCAAGAAAAAGAGTGGGAATTCAATTAATAATTAAATGGTCTAATATTGACTCGAACTTGCGCGAAGCAAAAAGAGCACAAGGGAACGAGTTCAAGTGGGACAGGATATATCAAAATAAAGATAATCTCGTCTACTACAACCTCCAAGAAGGAAGTTTCCAGAGACTGGCATTCCTGATGCTCTAGAATTCCAAGTCACGGTAAAGAGCATTAAATCAAATAATAAACAAATAATAATATTTATTCAAAATAATTGATTTATAAAATTAAAAAAAAATAAGCCCAAAATTCAGGGGCTTACACAAACTCAATCTAGGATACGTATATCTCCATTTACACAATTTTGTGGAAGCTGTGGGTTACCAACAGCATGTACAGTACGTGATATTCTATCACGACCCACATCCACATGGTCGAGTACGAGTGCATGGATACATCCAGTCTATGTTGCAGAATCGACGGTAGTTAGTTGTCTAAACCTCGAAAGTCATCAAATGATCATGATATCGATTTATGCTCAATCACAGAACTAATAAACGAAAAACAACCCGACACACACTCATACAATCATTGTTCATTATATCTCATTTTGTACATAATACATGTTCATCTCATCCAAAGACAAATTTGGTAAATTTTTAAAATAATATACATCATGAATAGTACATCAATAATCTAAGCTAACTCTAAAATCTCCATGATAACCTGTTATCACCTTGTAGACAACGATCCAATCAGGAAAGGAGCAAAGTGCAACTCCGTATAAATGTCACACAATACTAAATAAAGTAGTAAAGGTATATAGAAAATTGAATCAGACAATGCAATGAATATTAATGAAATGCAACCTGCAATACGAGAAACTATGAGAACCATAATAAAACACAATAAATACAACTAGTCACAGAATTGGACAATGAATCAAGGATGCTCAACTAGCAAACTATGTGATTTGAAATACTATTTCCATATGTGGCCGGCTAAAGTTTAGATTCGAACTGGTCAGGCTTGGACATACGTGAAGTGTATGTAAAGATATGCTTCCGACTACAAAGGGTTGACCACATATCTACTTGGTATTTCTCATTTCTTTGTGATTCAAAAAATCATATCGAACAAGATTCGAAACTTGCTATCTTATGATTCATATCAAGCAAGATTCAGAACTTGATGTCTTTAAGGCTTCATGATTCAGAAATCTATAATAAACAAGATTCAAAGATGTCTTTGATTC
Source organism: Iris pallida (assembly GCA_029216955.1). NCBI lineage: Eukaryota > Viridiplantae > Streptophyta > Magnoliopsida > Asparagales > Iridaceae > Iris > Iris pallida. The sequence goes on from JANAVB010028820.1 coordinate 14,536,600, forward strand.
AAAATCATGAGTCAAATCAATAATACATAATCACGTGTCACAAGTCATGCCACGATATGATTCATGACAATTTAAGGAATAAAAGAAGGAACTTGTATTTATTTAATATTGAGAAACATAAATATGGAGTATTTGTCTTAGGTCCAAATCACCGAAATTGCTTCTTAGTCCAAACCTAGTCAAAACATGTGTTAAGTGTTAGGGTTTCATACGACTCCAAATTTTTGATTTTAGTAGAAATCCCCAAAATCCTTAAAAATCTTTTTGGCCCAAATATAAAATCTCATTTCTTTAGTCTACAACCTGAATTCTTCTTGATCCCAAATATCAAAACATTTGAAATCAACTAATTATTTGGCTTTCAAACCCATCATATGTTCTAATCCAAATCCATTTATCAACTAGTTTATCTAAGCCATAGTTTGTGTACATATTACCCAAAATAGATTGTATATATAACTAATGTTTCAAGGACCCACAAAATCTTCTTATTCAAATCATGAACATTACTTCAGTTTTCTTCTCATGTGCCCAACCCAGGCCCATAAGCCTAGCCTCCAACTCATCAACCAAATCACTTCCATTTCTTTTCTTTCTTTTCTATTTTCTAAAGCCCACAACACTGACCCAAGCCCACTCAAAAACCTAATTATTCAACCCGGCCCATAGACTCCTCCCAACTCTCTACCTTACTCCCTCTCTCTCTCTTTCTCCTTATTAATCAAAGAAGAAGACACAATAGGAAGAAGAAGGAAGAAAGAAAAATCTCACCAGCTCGTGTAGTGGTGCGGTGGCTCCGCCACCTCGGGGAGAGTTGAAATGGCGGTGCGCTACTCGTGACCCAGGCGGCGGTCTCGAACCGCGGTGGGGGTCGACTCATGCGCTGGAGAAGGACACTCAAGGTGGCCAAGGGCGGTGGACAAGCTGCCGTTCACCAGGTCGATAGATCTGCTTGGTTACTCGAGGCACCTCCTATCCGGTTGGGATCTGGTTGCCATGGCGACATCGAGGTGGCAGACGACTAGCGTAGCACTGGGAACGAAGCTCGATACGGGATGGCAAAGACGAGGGACAATGCCAGATATGGCCATGGTGGAGCGAGGGTGGCGGATACGACGATTGTGGTGGCAAGAGGGGGAAGGGATCGTCGGATCTAGAGTCGGTACGAATCTGGTACATGGTCGCTGGGGTCGAATCGACTCAGAGTCACTGGAGGAACTTCGGCTAGGGTTTGTCGGAGAGAGAAGAGAAGGAGAAGAACTTGATTGATGGCGGTAGCTGAAAAGCCATGGTGGAGCTAGTGCACGGACAGCTGGGGAAGAATCATGCTCATCAGCAGCGCTAGCTGAAAGGGTGCTCGGCCGGAGATGCCCAGGCGGTGGTGCTCTTATAATAGACGATTCCAGTTTAGGATCTGGATACGACTCCCATGATGCGGTTAGACAAGGACACGGTTCCGTTGGAGACGACATGGCTAGTTTGCAGTTGTGGATGTTATGGTTAGATGTATCCGTATCAAGATACAGGACAAGATATAAAATCAATGTCATGAGTGGGATGTCGGATGTAACTGTGTCCTTAGACACATGACACGAAGTTAGGTGTTAGGATTTCTTTATGGATCTTGGAATTGGGACCACAGGCACAAAATTGGATATGTAATTGTAATAGCATAATAAAGCTAATGAAATGGAATATACACGACTTGACATGAAATCTTAGAAAATGGGTCACATAAATTCTGTTTATAGGACACAATTTGGACACAATGGAAAAATGGGTTTGAGCTTAGATATTGGAACCTGGGCTTGGGTTTAGATTTAGGAATAATCCATAATGGAGAATTATGGGTATTTATAAGACAATTATGACTAATCTTTCCAAGAATATTCTAAAGAATATTTCCTAGAAATATGCTAGATTCTAAGGAATATTCCTTAGGATTAATTAAGACTAATCCCTAATTAATCAAGGAGCTTCTAGAGAGTTCTCACCAATAGCTAGCAACCCATTCATGACAACTATTATAAACTAAAATGCCACTCCACTTCTAAAAATTTACCAAATTGTCATTCCATAATCATAAACTTTCAAATAATTACCAATGGTACCACCTCCACCTTAAATAATTACGACTTCGCCATTCCTTCTCATGATTACCTAAATAATCTCCAAATAATTACTAGAAAATAAAATATGAAATTTAGGAATTCAAAAAAAAATCCGAAACCAAGGGGTTACATACTTACCCACCTTCGAAAAAGTTTGTCCTCAAAATTTCAAATGGCACGACTAGGAATAATCAAGTACAGAGGTTCGAAAATGACACGATAATGATCAAAATTAGTTATACACGATCTTGAATATAATCGAATTTAAAGGACATTACGATTTGGCACGATCAGAAGTAGGGTCGAAATGCAATAGTCACGACTAAATTCCAATCAAGGACGAGATCAAAACACTGAGCAAAATCACAATCATCTAGATACGATCAAAGGAATCATTTAGTTATGATCAAAGTCATTCATGCACGATTAAGAATAAGATCCAACTCATTTAGGCACGAATACGTTCAAAATAATTTAGGCACGATATAGTCAAAATCATTTAGGCACGATATAGTCACGACTAATTAAAATCATATAGGCACGATTGAATGCATAACCAAAGTCATCTAAGCATGGTCAAAATCAAAATCATTAGGCACAATCATGGATAAAATCGAAATAGAATCACCTAAGTATTTAAAATCATCTAGGCATGATAGACATGATCACTAAAATCTATATTGATACGATCCAGTAGAATAGAGTCAAAATCGAAGATTACAAAAATAGGAAATGCAGAAAGATATAATCAATTGGAATTTTGATCGAAACCTAGGCAATAAAGAAATATTGTTGAGAATCATATAATGACAAGAATGGCCTAAGTTGTGATTGAGCATTCCTATTTTGCAGGCTACCAATGGTACTCTAGTCCTAAGCACCATTAGATGGACCTACATGGACCACCATAAAAATGTGTCACGATCCGTGCCCGTATAATCGGGTATGAGTGCATGGATACATTTAGCCTACGCCGCATAATCGGCGGTAATTATCTGTCTAAACTTTAAAGGTCATCAAATGATCATGACATCGATTTATGCTTAATCACAGAACTAGTAAACGGAAAACAACACACACAATCACAGTCCACTATATCTCCTTTTGTACATAATACATGTCCATCTAATCCCGGAGATAAATTCGATAAATCCTCAAAATAATATATATCATGAATATTACATCAATAATCTAATCTAACTCTAAAATCCTCCAAAGCAATCCTTAATGCTAACCTGTCATCTCTTAGTAGACAATGATCCAATCAGAAAAGGGACAAAGTACATCTCCATGTAAATATCACACAATACTAAATAAAGCAGTAAAAGTATATAGAAACTGAATCGGACAATGCAATGAATATTGTAATGAAATGTAAACTGCAACACGAGAAACTATGAGAATCATAATAAAACACGAAAAATACAACTAGTCACAGAATCAAACAATGAATAAAGGATGCTCAACTAGAAAACTATGTGATTTGAAATACTGTTTCGATATGTGGCCGGCTAAGGTTTAGATTCGAATGGTCAGACTTGGACATACGTTCAGTGTATGTCAAGCTATGCTTTGGACTACAATGGGTTGACCACATATCTACTCGATATTTTCTTTTTTCTCGTGATTCAGAAAATCATATCAAGCAAGATTCAAAATTTAATGTCTTATGATTCATATCAAACAATATTTTGAACTTGATATCTTTAAGGCTTTATGATTCAGAAATCTATAATAAACAAGATTCATAGATGTCTTTGATTCAAAATCATGAGTCAAATCAATAATACGAAATCACGTGTCACAGATTGTGTCACAATATGATTCATGACAATTTAAAAAATAAAATAAGGAACTTGTATTTATTTAATGTTGAGAAACATAAATAAGGAATACTTGTCTTAGGTCCAAATCATCGAAATTGCTCCTTAGTCTAAACCTAGTCAAAATATCGGTCAAGTATTAGGGTTTCATACGACTCCAATTTTTCTATTTTAGTAGAAGTCCCCAAAATCCTTAAAGAATCTTTTTGTCCCAAATCTAAAATCCTATTTCCTTAGTCTACAACCTGAATTCTTCTTGAGCCCAAATATTAAAACATTTGAAATCAACTAATTATTGGGCTTGAAACACATCACATGTTCTAATCCAACTCCATTTATTAATTGGTTTATCCAAGCCATAGTTTGTGGACATATTACCTAAAATAGATTGTATGTATAACTAATGTTTCAAGGGCCCACAAAGTCTTCATATTCAAATCCTGAACATTACTTCAGTTTTCTTCTCATGTTCCCGACCCAGGCCCATAAGCCTAGCCTGTCAGCCCACAACCCAACCCATCACCTAAATCACTTCCATTTCTTTTCTTTTCTTTCTTTCCTATTTTCTAAAGCCCACAACACTGATCGAAGCCCACTGAAAACCCTAATTATTCAACCCAGCCTATAGCATACTACCAACCTCTCCACCTCTCTCTCTCTCTCTCTCTCTCTCTCTCTCTCTCTCTCTCTCTCCATACGAATTGAACAAGAAGACGAAGGAGGAGGAAGAAGGTGAAAAAAGAAGGAAAAAAAATACCAGCTCGTGTCATGGTGCGGTGGCTACGTCGCCCCGGGGAGGGTTGAAATGGCGGTGGTGCTTCTAGTGACCCAAGCGACAGTCTCGAGGCAGCGACATAGACGACTTGGATCTAGATCTAGAGAGAAGAGTGGAGACCACGGTGGGGGTCAACTCAAGCGCTGGAGTAGTGTAACCTACGTTAACCAAATTTTGGATTTTTTTCAAATTTTTGTATTTTCTATATTTTTTGATTTTTTTAATATTTAAAAAATCGTTAATTTTTAATATTGAGTATATTTTTGATCGTGATATGCTATCGTTATTTTGTTGGGTCTTTCGTTTTGAGAAAACAATATTATATGAAATTTTGTCCTGAATAAAATTCTTGTCCATTTCTAAAAGAATTTTGTAAGATATAAATATTTATTTTATATAATAAATAATTTGTCAAATATTATTTAAATAAGAAATACTTTTACTATTTATTTTTAATCTTAAAGGTTTACGATAAATTGTAGGATATTCAATTTTTTCTCATATCGGGCTAAGGCTATTTCGGTCCTAGTTCTAGCCTACCAAGTTAGTTAGTAGCTAAATTGTCATTAGCTAGTAACTATTTACTAATTAAATTAGTAGTTAGGGACTAGTGTTTGGTTAGTATTTTTTCACTAATTTTTCTATACCTATTATAGTTACATTTTTGCCACTAGGGTTTATGTCTCACCCTACACTACACCTATATATATTGGGGACTTCCCAAACATTTTACATAGTAAATTTCTGAACTCTAAACACATACCCACAGCTGCCATGTCCCCTGTAGCAATCCTATTTTCCTGCAGCTTCCCGACACCACCCCTTAGCATCCCCCACCTCCTGGCCTATTCACCATGCTGCCACTACCAATCCGACCACCATTAACATCCTGACCACTGCTAGCACACCTCCACCATACTAGTCGTCCACCAACATCATCCCCGACATCCCGATATCTCTCCTCTGTCTCCAGCAACCATTCGACCTCCTCCTCCGGGCCAGCCCGAAAACCACCACCATCATCACTGATCGCACCACCACCATCACCGCTCCACGGGCATCAAGCCACTTCCACCACCACGGGCACCATCACCACGCACCAGCCAGAACCCTCTTGACCACCACCACAGCTATACAACCAAAAAAAGAACAAAACAACCGCCACCACCAGCCCTTACCCGTTCTTCTTGCCGAACCCAGCGCTCGAGTACCCCCAACCGTCGTCGCCCCCATGAGCCCTTGTCTCGTGTCCGGGCCTGCAGCCGACGTGCGTTGGCGCCACAGATCCACGCCGACCGTTTGCTCGTGCCTTCTCGACGGGCAGTGTGGGCTCCTCCGCTCCGCCCCTCAGCGTCAAGTCGTGCCTCGAAGAGATGCCGGCGTCGCCTCCAGAGCGTTCCGTCGCATCGACTCCCTCTGGCGAGCCCCGCTTCGCCCTGCCCGTACGAGCCATAAGCTTTTCCACCGCCGAAGCCCGTGTGAGCTTTCCCCTAGGTGAGCACCTCTCTTCGTCCCTCTCGCTTCTCTCTCTTTCTAAGTGTGAATTTAGGAATTCTAGAAGAGTTATGAGCTGAGCAAAGAGAGAACCCCCTGGCTTCTATTCTTAATTATTAGTAATGTTAGTAGGGTTAGTTAATATTAATAATTAGGTTTTGTGGATTAAGAAGAATAGTTAAATGGATTATCAGTAAATTTAGGGTTAATGGGTTAAATATGGATTTAGATTGGGATTAGAAATGAGAACAGAATGAGCCCCCTGCTGTCTATTATGAGGGGATTTGGTTTTTAATTAAATAGGATAAATTAGTGTTTAATTAGGTTTTTTATTTGTAATTATTATTTTTGTGGTTAATAATTAGGGTTTTAAGATTAAATGTTCTCAATATGGATTAGGGTTACACAGTTTTGGGCTTGGGTTTGGGCTTTTAGCCTTGTGTTTTTATAATAGTAATTTTAGAATATTTATGGCTGGGCTTTTTTTAGCCCATGCACATTGTATGTACATATAAATGTATATTATGTGCTATCATTATATTTGTAAATTTTAATAATTTTGTTGTATATTATACAGATATAATTAATATAACTACCTATATTTCTCAAGAGGCATTATAGCACGTACATAGTAAATAATTTCCAAAATATTTGAACAATATGTATGGATAACTAAATTATATAACATTTGGCTCTAATATATATATTACTTATTTCTTTGCCTAAATTCTATTTCAAATTGGTTTAGCAAGCTAAAAATATTATTATAGTATTTTCCAGCTATTTTTAAATATAGTTTTGGCTTAAAAGTATATTTGACTAAATTAGGGGTTTAACATCCTACAATGATTTTCTAGGCTTTAAACTATTTATCTAAAAATACTATGATTGAAAAATTTAATTTCTAAAATAGATTGATTAATAAGATTTAGTTTCTAAATATTATAAATAATTTTCAAAGAATAGTTATAAATGTTTTTAGTTACGTTCTTTTCCTTAAAATCATAAATTGCGACTACTATAGTCGTTTTCTATTTCTTGATTTGAATATCGTGCCGAACTCTGATTTGGGCTTCTATATACCAAACTAGGCTATTTGGACTATTCTGGACTCGATGGGATCGTTTGTGCCGTCGTTTGGAACCATCTTATGGAGCATAGCATCGTACCTATTCAACACGTTCGTACCGCGCACGTCGACTCCACCAAATTGAGATGAGTATATTCTCTGATAGTTTTTATTATCTTGATAGCCTCTATAATATTAGTTTGTAGTATTATGCTTGATTCCTGCACGAGAGTACACGGATTGGTATAGCTTGGTGTAGAAGCATAAAAAAAGCATATTGCTTTTTAGTCCTACATCAGAAAGGTGAAGAAGAGAAGTCTCATTCCACTCTATATATAGAGCTCCCTTTCCTCCTTTGAAAAGGACACAACAAAAATAAGAAAGTAAAGGGGTAGATTGAGACATTGGGCTTACTTTGTATGACTGATGATCTACTATCTTGTGACCTGTACTTACTTGCTTGAGATTGAGACACTAGACTTGTTCTTGACCATAAGAGACTGATGGCTTATAAATAAATCCTCATGCATCTAGATAGCCGTAATCGTCTGTCGAGATAGATTACACTTCTATATTCGTAGCTGGCTGTGTCTGTCCCCCGCTCTCCAGTATTCTGGTTCTGGGGCATGATACGGTTTAAGTGGTGGCCCATGCAGGTCTTGTAAATTAAGATGTGTGAGGGTTTTACCGGATAGATGTCTCAATCAGCACTCGCCTTTGATTTCTACTCGTGTCTTCTAATCTTCCTAAAATCTTGGCCTGATCACATGCTTATATCCTTGATCTATCTTGGTCCTTCCTTAATGTTCCCTATGTCATTTTCTTCAGTGGCATTGCTCTTGGTCCTGCTAATCAGCGGAAAGGAGAACCACCAGTGAACCAGCCTCAACTTGGGGACCAAGCCCGGCACTCAGGGGTAGCCTCCAGAGTCATACCTTCCAGGGGTCAAAAGCCAACGGTTCAGCCAGTCTAGCCTGCAGAGCTTGACCAGGGAACCCTAATTGGACTCATCAGTGAATTGCTTGCATCATAAGATCATCGGGGCAATGTCCTGCACCAGACAGTACAAGATGCTATGGGTATGGTTGGTTATCAAGGGAACAATGCGGCTAACAGTTTCAAGCGTCAGAACCCTCCTTTCTTTAACGGCAGTAAAGATGCTATTGCTGCTGATGCTTGGCTTCAGGATATAGAGTTTATCCTGGAAGCCGCTAGAATTCTAGAGGATGAGAAGGTGGCCATAGTGTGCCTGCAGTTATTGGACTTAGCCTGCAGCTGGTGGGCGATGCAAGCAGTTGGGTTGGTGATGCCTGTCTTATGGGCAGTATTCAGCGACAAGTTCCAGATGAAGTATTTTGATACAGTAGCTCGGTATGATCTGCAGACCAGATTCAGCAATCTCAAGCATATAGAAAGGACGGTCGATGGATATGCGATCGAGTTTTCAAGGCTTAGTCAGTTTGTTCCTACATCGGTAGCGACCGAATTGGACCGAGCACAGCGGTTCCAGCAGGGACTCCACCTAGAGATCATTCTAGCGGTGGAGCAGTTTGAGCATCAGACCTTTGATACTATTTTACGAGTAGCTAGAAGGCATGAGTACACCTCCCATAGAATAGTAGACCGAATAGGGGGTTGGAACAGGTCTTATGGTCAGTTATCCCAGTCATCAGCACCAGCCCCGGCAGTTAGGGCTTTGACTATTGGTGCGCCTAGGAGGGCGACTACAGTTTCGTCGGTTCAACACTCGACACCGACGTACCCTCGACATCAGAAGCAGAAGCATTCTTCTGCAATGGACTGCTCTCATTGTGGGAAGCCAGGACACGTAGTCTGAGAGTGTCGCAGAGCACAAGGGTTATGCTTGGCTTATGGGGCACCAGACCATTTAATTGGGTCCTGTCCTCATAGAGCCAGTTTATCTTTATCAACCCCAACCAATCCATCGGTTAGGGGACCAGCACCAGTGCAGCAGCAGTACCAGCCTCCGAGGCCCTTGCCTCCTTAGGCTCAGGCATTCCAGCTGCAGAGGACTCAATAATATGCTCAGGTCCAGGTTCAGAACAGGCAGAGAGGTCACCAGCAGAGGGGACCAGCACCAAGAGGAAAAGGTCAGGCTATGGCCTTGTTGGTAGAAGAAGAATTGGCATCAGGTGAGGTGGTGGCAGGTACCATTCTCGTCAACTCTTTTCCAGCATCAGTATTATTTGATTCGGGTGCATCGCACTCATTTATTTCTGCACGATTTGTGACACGGATAGGACTGGAGCCCGAGTCATTATCAGTAGGCTTAATATTCTTACTGGTAACGGTCTTGTGGGAGTAGATGGAGTCTATTCCTCGTGTCGAATTATAGTTAACGGTAGAGAGTTCTCTGCTAGATTGGTAGAATTTTCGATGGCCGATTATTATGTGGTCCTAGGAATGGATTGGTTAAAGGATCAATATGCAAGAATAGACTGCCATATCGACAGGATTATTTTTTGTATTCCCGACGAAGAAAAGTTTTCATTTTCCAGAGGCGAAGTAGAACCTTCTTCCCCAGTCTTGCGGATGGCAGTAGCAGTAGCAGTTCTGTTTCCCAAAGTAGTAGCAGAGTTTTCTGACGTATTTCTTGAAGAACTTCCAGGCATGCCCCCAGAGAGAGAAAGAGAGATAGAGTTTACCATTGATTTGCTTCCAGAGACGGCACCGGTATCAGAGAGAGTCTACAGGATGGCACCTTCAGAGTTGGAGAGTTTGTACAAGATGATTGAAGAACTCAGAACCAAGGGATTCATTCGTGCTAGAGGATCGCCTTGGGGAGCACCGATGCTTCTTGTGAAAAAGAAGAATGGTACGTCAAGATTATGTGTTGATTATCGTATCTTGAACTCTGTAACAATCAAGAACAGATATCCCTTGCCTAGGATAGATGATTTGTTTGATCAACTCAGTGGGGCGGCAGTATTCTCAAAGATTGACTTGCGATCAGGATACCATCAGATCAGAGTTAGAGAGTAAGACATCCAGAAGACAGCATTCAGATCAAAATATAAGCATTAGGAGTTCCTTGTTATGCCATTTGGAGCGACCAATACACCAGTCGTATTCATGGACCTCATGAATCATATCTTCATGCCTTATTTGGATCAGTTTGTTTTAGTGTTTATAGACAACATCTTGGTCTATAGCAAGAGTGAAGCGGAGCATGAGCAACATCTCCAGGTAGTTCTTCAGATTCTCAGAGAGCATCAGTTGTACGCAAAGTTCAGTAAGTGAAAATTTTGGCTTGATCGCATTTCGTACTTAGGCCATATCATCATCAGAGGTGGAGTGGAAGTGGACCCCCAGAAGATAGTAGCCATAGAGACATGGCCAGTACCCAGTACCGTCACAGAAGTTCAAGTTTCCTAGGATTAGCGGGCTATTACCGCCGATTTGTGTCAGACTTTGCTCAGATTTCAGCACCATTGATGCAGTTGACCCGCAAGGATGTGCAGTTTGCTTGGACAACAGAGTGTCAGAGTTCATTCGAGAAGTTAAAGCGAGGATTGATGACAACACCCATTCTTACGCTTCCAGATGGGACTAGAGGATTTTCAGTCTATTGTGACGCTTCCGGCAAGGGATTAGGATGTATCTTGATGCAGTATGGTAAGGTAGTAGCTTATGCATCACGTCAGCTTTGTGATCATGAGAGGAATTATCCAACCCAAGACTTGGTGTTAGCAGCGGTGTTTTCGTACTTAAGCTATGGAGACATTACATGTATAGAGATCGGGTGAAGATTTTCACCGACCACAAGAGTCTTAAGTATGTGTTTACCCAGAAGGATCTCAATATACGTCAGAGAAGATGGCTAGAGCTACTTGTGGATTATGACATCAACCTGCAGTATCATCCCGGGAAGGCCAACATAGTAGCAGATGCATTGAGCAGAAGAGCTGGAGTTTATTTCCTAACAGCGCAACCAGAGTTATTAGAAGACCTTCAGAAGATGGGAATAGAGATAGTTCTCCCTACCAATGTGGCATTGATGGCCAGTATACAAGTTCAGTCCAGCATAGTTGAGAGGATCAAGATGGCGTAATCAGCAGATTCTAAGCTACAGTGGCTCAGGACATAATGTGAAGCATGAAGAAGACCCGAGTTATGCATTCATGAAGATGGTACACTCCGTCATGGAAGGCATCTTTGTGTACCCGTGGTGATATCAGACAGGAGATCATGGCAGAGGCTCACAGTTCTCAGTATTCAATTCATTCCGGTGGCACGAAGATGTACCAAGACATCTATTAGTATTTCTAGTGGAATGGCATGAAGAGGGAGATAGCCAGATTTGTCTTCCGATATTTAGTTTGCCAACAAGTTAAAGCTGAACATCAGAGACCAACTAGACTTTTTCAACCGTTATCGATCCCGGAGTGGAAGTGGGAGCATTTAACCATGGACTTTGTAACTGGGTTACCCAAATCCCCGGCTGGCAGGGATGCATATGGGTTATCGTTGATCGTCTCACGAAGGTAGCTCATTTTCTCCCTTTCAGAATTGGTCAGTCGACGGATCAGCTAGCAGAGATGTACCTCAGATAGATTGTCAGAATGCAAGGAGTGCCAGTTAGTATCATATCAGACAGAGATTCAAGATTCACATCGCACTTTTGGCAGAGTTTTAAGAGAGTTTGGGGACTCGTCTCAAGTTCAGTTCAGCATATCATCCGTAGACAGATGGTCAGTCAGAACGTACAATTCAGACTCTTGAAGATATTTTGCGATTTTGTACGCTGGACTTCGATGGTTCGTGGGAAGATCACCTGCACCTAGTGGAGTTCTCCTATAACAACAGTTTTTAGGCCAACATTCAGATAGCACCTTTTGAGGCATTGTACGACAGAAAGTGTAGATCTCCTTTAGCCTGGGATGATGTGGACGAGAGGAAGATGCTTGGTCCAGAGATGATTACGCAGACTATCGCGGTGGTCAGACAAGTTAAAGATCATCTTCAAGTTGCGCAAGATCGCCAGCGCCATTGGGCCGATTCTCATCGGCGTCTCCTTGAGTTTTTAGTCGGCGACCACGTGTTCCTTAGGATCTTTTCTACCCATGGCGTCATTCGATTCGGCGTACGGAGAAAGCTTAGTCCTATGTATATAAGACCGTTTGACATTCTCAAGCGAGTAGGTGATGTGTCATATCGTCTCGCTCTTTCGCCGTCATTACGTGAGTTACATGACGTGTTCCGTGTATCCCAATTGTGATGGTATATCCCAGATTCGAGCCATATCCTTAATCATTCAGAATTGGTTGTTGGTACCAACCTTTCGTATGAGGAAAGGCCCGTATCCATGTTGGACCGGAGAGAGAAGGTACTCAAGAACAAGACTATTAGTTTAGTCCGTGTTGCTTGGGGTCACCACTCTTTAGGTGAGTCAACGTGGAAGCGTGAGGGTGATATCCGCTCGCGATATCCACACTTGTTTGACTCATAAGGTATAATGTCTTCCTTATACCTTATGCTTTTAAATTTCTCGCTTGCATGAATGATTGCTTGATTGGTTGCTAGTCGTAGATTGCTTGTGCTTTAGTATGGCTTGTCCTGACATCTCTAGTCTCTTGATTAAATTATGAAGACGAAATTTTTTTAAGGTGGATAGAGTTGTCACTCATGTTTTTCGTTATACGTATTTTCAGTGTACGTATGCAAATTTTGACCCGTATTTTATTTACTGTATTTTCGTATTTCTTTATTGCTTGTCTTGATGTATCTTGACTAGGGTTGACCTTAGGTTGGGTTGGTCCAACTTGACTTGCTTTGGATGGCTTGGTTTGGTTTATTTTGATGGTTGGTTCAACATGTTGAACCATCCCCTCTTTATAAAATCCAACAACCCCTTTCTCTCTCTTCATTACTTCCATTTATTTCTTCTCCTTCTTCTCCATTACTCTCCCACCAACCTAGAGAGCTTAGGCAAGTAAAATTTGTTTCATGATGGATCTTCCATTTTATTGTTCTATCTTCTTCTCTACATGATTTTAAGCATCTTTGGAACTTGGAGTTTTTGGTTTGGACGGATGGATTCTTGTAGATCTAAGTTTGTGCCATTTTTAGTTTTTTTTGGGTTTTGATCTATCAAACTTACTTGTTTTCGAAAACTAATTATTCCATGTGGTAGAGAATTTGATTCTACACAATTTTGATATTTAAAAAGTTAGATTTCGACTTGTTTTGAGGAAGTTATGGCCAAGTAAGATTTGGACATCTTCTATGTTCATCTGTCCTGGTTCTGGCAGGGACGATGTATAGTGCCTGGCCGTATAGCTGCATAGTGCCTAGCCGCATAGTGCCTGGCCGTATAGCTACATAGTGCCTGGCCACATAGCCGCATAGTGTCTGGCCGCATAGCCGCATAGTGTCTAGCCGCATAGCTGTATAGTGCCTGACCGCATAGCTGCATAGTGCCTGGCCGCATAGTGCCTGGTCGCATAGCTGCATAGTGTCTGGCCGTATAGTACCTGGCCGTATAGCTGCATAGTGCCTGCCCGCATAGCTGTATAGTGCCTGCCCGCATAGCTGCATAGTACCTGGCCGTATAGTGCCTGGCCGCATAGTACTGCAGACCGCATATTTGGCTATTTTATGTCCTATTTGGCTGAATTGTGGCCAGAATTTCTTCCAACTCCCAACATAAAAGTTGTAGATCTTTTCCTTGGCTTCAAGAATATGTTACTAGCTATTTTATGCAAGTTTCTCTCATTAATAATAATATAGGGATAATGACACGATAGTAGCCCGTCGTGGCGCACTCTTGACAAGCAACCTTGGCATGATAATGACATGATAGTGGCCCGTCGTGGCGCACTCTTGACAAGTAAACCTGACATGTAATCTTGAATGCTGTGCGGCGGCCATCTCGACCTGCTAAGTAATAACTCGTCTTGACACCGTGGGTGATTGTTATTGAATGTGCTCGTATAAGCTACCAGTCTCGTCTCGCATCATGTCTAGGTCTTGTATCCCTGGTTACCACGGTCAGAAATTCATACTGAATCTGACTAGGTTAATAACTAGATTGATCAAAGTTGTTCATATAGAGAGATGTTTCTAGTTACAGACGATCCCGTTATCCCGACCAAACCTGATGGACTTGTTGCCTGCCAACGAATAGGGCACATTTCCAGCCCACTGTCATATAGGGCACTTCTTGAAATAAGTACTATACACACTGTCATGTGTTGCACTCCATGTGACCTAATAATTTTTGATAACTCTTGACATGAACCTCGCCTGGATAACCTGGATAGCTGCAGGGCTTGTGACTGTAGGAACATCTCATTGCATCTTGCTAGTAACTAGGCTTGTGATAACTCTAGTTAGTTAAAGTATCAACCCGTACTCTTTGCTTGGCCGTGAATGTTGGATGGAGTCCAATCCTGTCTAGTCTTGTCTAGATCCAGTACGTGGCTTTCTCAGGACATGTTTGCTTACGCTTTACTCTTGGTGATAAATGGTTAGAGACCAGGTTCTGTTCAGGCGAAGGGTTACAACCCCGGTCCTTGTTTGGTTTACGGATTGTAACCTGGCTTCCGGAATAGTTCCTCGTCCTCTCGTCATTTATTGCCCTATTTATATTTCATGTCTTCTTATCATTATTCTGTTTTATGATCTGACGTGCTAGTTTTAGTCTTTAAGTGGAGCCTCCTTTATGGCACTTGCTCTTCTGGGGTCTGACCCAGCTGGTTTTGTATGGCCAAATTTCGGAGTAGCTCTCGAGGATCTCCCAGCCTTCCTGCTAGATGGTGAACACTAGAAGAAATCCTGACAACGAGTGGATTTATTTTGCTCTCCCGCTCTAATTGTAAAATTATTCTTTTTAGGCATTTAGCCGTCGAGCAAGTATTAGCTCGTGTTGAATACTTTACTTACTGTCTGCCTATGGGCTGTAACATGATTAACAAATCCTAGGGTTGATCATGTATGACTGAAACTCTTGCTAGTCCTCACATTTTTTATGACTAGCTTCATGATCATCTGAATATGTAATATTTGGGACGCCTTACTTTGTATGTCTGATGATCTACTATTTTGTGACCTGTACTTACTTGCTTGAGATTGAGACACTAGGCTTGTTCTTGACCATAAGAAACTGATGGCTTATAAATAAAACCTCATACATCTAGACAGTCGTGACCGTATGTCGAGGTGGATTACACTTCTATATACGTAGCTGACTGTGTCTGTCCCCCGCTCTCCAGTATTCTGGTTCAGGGGCGTGACAACATCATACTATGGATATCCACATTTTTGATACGGCTAACTCATACGTGAGGTATATAACTTAGCTATCTACATTAACATTCATTGGAGTTTGTTCACATACCTACTTAGCATTTTTTTTCTTCCGACTCACTAAACAGTCATTTAACGAGCAATGATACAATCAAGCCTATCGTGTCACAATCGTGTCTCAATGGGATATCAAATGGAAATACAATATTATATAGCATTACAATGTACTGAAATATAAAGCAATAGTGTACTTGTCTTAAGTTAAGTTGCAGTTGACGTGTGCGACACAATCTCAATTTGGTTGAAAGTTATCGTCTTTATGGCTAACCGTGACCAAATCGGTAAATTATCGGTCAAATCTGAGTTCAACGAATTAAACAAAATATTAAAGTAGTTTCTAAATTTCTAAAAAATTTATATGTTATATATCTTCGTATCAGCTTTTCAAAACTTCAAATGGATCACAAAATGGAGTTCAGGATCTCCTAAAATTTCGACAACAGTACGATACATCAATTTTCGGACAACCGACACTCAAACAAATCTTCAGAAATTTACGTAAATAATTGTAGAAAATAAAATATAGATTTGGAAAGCTAACCTCGATACGGTTCTAGCAAAAAAAATTGGAGGTGAATTGGAGTCCGGAGTTGGTCGCAACGGTTTCACGAAGTTGCTATAGCTTCAAAAAAAAATGAGGCTGAATTTATAACGAATTTTGGACGAAAAAGTGAGAAATTTTGGAAAAGAAAATATGGGAGATGACGTAGGCTCAATAATTATATATAATGGATAGTCAGGATTAGATTGGAAGAATTTTGGTTTTGGGAGCATTACTAAGTAATTAGGATTAGATTGGAAGAATTTTGGTTTTGGGAGAAGAATAAGGACTCCTTAAATAGATGGAGATTGACTCGTAATTTTCTAATTTGGAAGGTTCAAGCATCTAATAAACAAATCTTTCCATTAAATTCAAATTAAATCAATCTCAAAACTATATCATCAAATCTCAATCTATAATTGATCATAATAATTATGGGTTTGTGAAAAAAAAAAAGCAAAGGGAGGCTTCCCTTTATATACGAGATGAGAGATTTCCTAAATAAGGAAGGATTTGATTCATGATCAAATCTTTCCATGAATTAAATTGATTTTATCCAATCCCATTCCAACTCAATCGCAATAATATTATTCTAAAATAATATCTAGTATGTTAAATAATCTTTAAAATAGGTTTCATAAAATCAATTATCAAAAATATTGATAAGAATAATTCAAATATTTATAAATGTATATTTTCATAAATACAAATATCTTCTAAAATAATAATAATCAATAATCAATAAATTAAGACTAAATACAATCCTAATTTAAAATTGACCACATCTAAATTCAATAATATTTAAAAATAGATTTTTCATAAATATAAACTTAAAGATAATTGATAATAGAAAAATTAATAAGTTTAAAAGTATATCTTTTTATAAAACAAAATCAAATTTAAAAAATAGTTTGACAAATCTCTTCGTCAATACAAGTATCTTTTATAGAATTAAAATAAAGTAAAAACATTTTCTATCTGGGAAAATCTTTAAAACTAAAAATAAATAAAAATTTAAAAAAATTCGGGAAGTGGGCTTATCCCAGATCACACGCAGTTATTCAGAGAGTCAGAGCAAGTTCGTTTCATCATCAGACAGTCAATGGAGTAAAGGAGCCACCAAAGTGCTCGATCTCCATCGTCACACTTTCCCAGAAATAATTGTACTTAGATCTCCTGTTCAGGAATCTTTTGTACTCTTTTTAACGTTTGAAATACAAAAGTTCTTCAAATTTTTGTTCATGACAAACACTTAGATCCCGTCATGAGATGTTATTCCTGGTTATCCTAGTATACTGGTACATGTCTTGTTCTTGATTATTATTTCTGTACTTGTATGGACACCGATTTCTAAGAAAATTTGCTACCCTCTTAGAAAATCTTGTGTCGTAACGTGCAATGGTTGGATTCATTATACTAGTCGGGAGATGAGAAGATATTAGGAGATTATGTGATCATACTCCTACTTTTTTACTCGCTTGTGCATAGTTCACCCTTACCACACGTAGGGTGTAGCCTGACCTTACTAGTACTTATGTATAGCTTCCATGTTGGCCGACCTGATTCCAAGTCCACCTGTACTTGTACTTGTGCATATCCGGTCATATGGATAGCTTGATCCGAGTCCCAAGTTGATCACATAATAAACAAATATCTTAAGGCACTGTTTAGTAGTACATGTTCTATTCTAGATTATTATATGTTGTTACATCGTACTCTTGATTACATACAGTACATTGTTACCATGACATGCCCACATGATTATCCTATATTTTTCACTACTCAGTTTTACTTACCTATCATGTATTTCTATTACTTACTGTTACTTATAGTTTTTGTCAATTTAAAGAAACTGTTGTTAGTTTATGTACTTCGCTCCAATCCTGACTGGATAACCATATTTTTAGGAGTTGTCATGCCCCACATTCTTGGACTACATAACGATACTAGCTGTTACAGATCTCGATGTTCCATTGACCGTGAGTTGACTTCTGGGAGCTCTAGGCCATTATTTCTTATCTAGATTTGTGTTTCGTTATCAGATTTTGTCTCTGATACATTTCTGATATGTATGACTATTTGTAGATTTTGGTTGATTCAGTGTTGCTACCATCTCTTCTTATTTATATCTTCTTTAGATGTATGTAATTTGAGTACAAGTTTTTATTGTAGATCATTTAAATGTTGTAGATAATTTTTGGGTACTTGAAAGCGTTCTACCGTCGATACTGTGGCATAGGCTCGACGTGTCCCACATACTTGTGTCCGAATATCCGAGCGCGGGTCGTGACAAGGAGGACGTTCAAGGTGGCCAAGGGCGGTGGACGATCTGTCATTCTTTAGGTCCACGGACCTGCTTGGTTACTCGAAGAAGCTCAGACCCGGTCGGATCTGGTCACCATAGCAAGATCGAGGTAGCAAACGGCTGGCGAGGCACTGGTAATGAAGCTCGACGCAGGATAGCAAAAATAAGGGTCAACACCAGATCTGGCCAGGGTAGAGCGAGGGTGGCAGACACGACGGTTGTGGTAGCAAAAGAGGGAAAGGGTCGCTGGATTTGGAGTAGGTACGAGTCTGGTCGGTGGTCGCTGGGGTCGAATCGACTCAAAGGCAGTGAAGGAACTTCGGCTAGGGTCTGTCGGAGAGAAAAGAGGAGGGGAAAACTTGATTGATAACAGTGGCCGAAAAGCCACAACAGAGCTGGTGCACAGACGACTATGGAAGAATCATGCTCGTCGGCAGCACCGACTGGAAGGGTGCTCGGCTGGAGATGCCCAGGCGGTAGTGCTTGCCACTCTTGTTGCAAACGACTCCGGTTTAGGATCTGGACACGACTCCCGTAATGCAGTTGGACAAGGACACAGTTCCGATGGAGGCAACACAGCTAGGTTGCAATTGTGGATGTTAGGGTTGGGTGTGTATGTGTCAGAATACAGGACAGGACACAAAATCGATGTCAAAAGTGCGGTGTTGGATGTAACCATGTCCTTGGACACAGGACACGAAGTTAGGTGTTAGGGTTTCTTTGTGAATCTTTGAATTGGGACCACTGGCACAAAATTGGATATGTAATTGTAATAGCATAGTAAAGCTAATGAAATGGGATGGAATCACGGGTCAGACCCGAGGCCGACACGGCTTGACACAGAATGTTAGAAAATGGAACACATAAATTCTGTTGATAGGACGCAATTTGGACACAATAGAAAAGTGGGTTTGGGCTTAGAAATTGGAACATGGGCTTGGGTTTAGATTTAGGAATGATCCATAATGGAGAATTAGGGATATTTATAAGATCATTAGGACTAATCTAGAAAACGAATATTCCAAGAATATTCCCTAGAAATATGCTAGATTCCAAGGAATATTACTTGAGATTAATTAAGACTAATCCCTAATTAATCAAGGAGCTTCTAGAGAGGTTCCACCAATTAGCTAGCAACCCATCATGGCAACTACTATATATTAAAATGTCACTCCACTTCTAAAAATTTACCAAATAGTCATTCCATAATCATAAAATTTCAAATAATTACCAATGGTGCCACCCCACCTTAAATAATTATGACTTCGCCATTCCTTTCATGATCACCTAAATAATTCCCAAATAATTCCTAGAAAAATCAGAAAATTAGGAATTTGAAAAAATACAAATTTCAAAACCAGGGGATTACATATTCCTCTCGAGGATGCATGTGTACGGGGGAGCTTCAATGTTGGACACGAAGGTGGACAAGCTCGTGGGAACCGTATAGTTCACCTAGTTTGGCCAAACAAGGCTGAAGAAGCTCGTCGGAACAGGAGCACGTTTTGGTGGAAGACAAAAGTAGGGGACATGTAGCTAGGGCTTATGGTGAGGATGATCTCAGGAACTTTAATCTTGTTCGAGTTATTAATGTCGGCAGGATCCCAGTCGTAAATGAGGTGCTATGCATGACGGCTAGCGTCGACGTGGTGATGACGAAGGAGCCGAAGACGAAAGAAGATGCACAGCAGCTCGGGGGATCGGAGATCAATAAGAAGGGAAAGCATATATTATGTCGCAGAGCGACATGCATGGAGTATATTTGAGGAGCCATGGGTCAACACCTATCATCAGACTGGGGAGAAAAAATATTGGAAAACTATTCTTGATGAGTTCTGTGAAGAACAGACCGAGTTCAGTCCAACTTCGGTCCAAAAGAATTCGCTTGAAACTTAGTCTATTCCAAACAAAACTTATTAGGATACGACCAGCCGAATTCGATTTCGGTCGGGCTAAACGTGGTTCATTTTTTAATCATCACTGTTGGTTAATACTGACGTCATGATTGATGTTGGACTCTTTGGGGATTTTCTAAACCATAAAATAAGTTTCTCAACCTATATGTGTTGAGGGAGGGTTGCCACAAAAAATTCAGAACAGGAGATTCGAATGAGCAAGTCCAAAGAAAATCTAAGAAAAATTTTGTGCTTTGCTTTTAGGGCTCGTCATCCAAAACAACATGAAGAAAAGATCTGTTTAGAAAGTTGTCATCTTCGTTCAAGGAGATCACTATGGGTAGGGTGAGTGATTTCAGTTGTAATATTTTGTTTTCTTCTTTAATTTGGCAATGGTTTAATCTTCGAACAAAGGGTTCAACATAATTTATTCAATCTTGTAATTTTTTGAAAAGTTGTAAAGGTTGGAATTTATCCAAGTGACACGGTCACCAAAGATAATGTGTTTGATATGCCTTGGCATTTTCATTAGACATTGGTTTATTATCTTTGGGTTTGTTGGCGTAGTTTCCGCTGTAGTCAGTTTTAGGCACGTGGATTAGAGCGTGCTCCGTAGGCGCTGCTCCGTCCCAACAACAACGCCTTGTAGCATGAATGTTCATTAGAATGTCCCTAATAATTACAATATATTTTCCCCCTTCTTTTTGAATGTCATGAAGTTTATTTGTTAAAATCGAATTAACCAAATTATCAACTAAGTCAAAAATAGTTTTGAGGCTATGCAGTACAATTAGATTTAGTGCTTATTGTTTGGTTAGATCGAATTGCACACCCCTACTCCAGGGTATTTAGTTCAAATAATCTTTGAAACACCTTTCATGTAAACAATTATATTTATAAGATGAACCTCAAAACAATAACAATATTCTTCTTTGAACTCAACTTAAAATCTTAGGAATTGTTCCCCTTTGCAATCAGTTTAGCTTTACATATTTCAAAATTGCCCAAAAATGCAAAAAGAAGAAGTGACGCCCACCGTGGGGCTCATAGAGCCAAAAAATTAAGAAGTAACGCCCACCGTGGGGCTCGAACCCACGACCACAAGGTTAAGAGCCTTGCGCTCTACCAACTGAGCTAGACGGGCTCTGTACTTACTTTTTGTATGTTATGTATTAATAGTTACTAATAACCTGAATTCCCTTTAGTCTCTGGTCGTAATTTATTTCCTGAGCTACACAGTCAAATTGTTAGATTAATGCCCCCAACAGTCCAAGTCGAGTATGGAATAAGATGTACTTCTTAGAAAGTAAAAATCCAAAATTTTGTTTTATATCCATTAAAAATGGTGTGTAGATCACCATTTGCACAATTTTGGGAAAGCTATGGGTTATCGACAGCATGCACTGTACATAATATTCTTCTCAAGTATGCATGTGTATGGAGGAGCTTTAATGTCGGACACGAAGGTGGACAGGTTCAAGAGCTTAAATCTCGGAGGAACCGTACCGTTCGCTTGGTTGAGCCAACCAAGCATAAAGATGCTCGTCGGAACGAAAGCAAGTTAAAGTGGAAGACAAAAGTAGGGGACAAGTAACCAGGACTTGTGGTGAGTATGATTGTCAGGAAATTCAATCTTGATCGAGTTATTGATGTCGACAGGATCTCAGTCGTAAAGAGGTGCTACGCGTGACTGCTAGCGTCAACGTGGTGATCTAGGAGCCGGAGACAAAAGAAGATGCACAACAGCTCGAGGGGATCAGAGATCAATGACATGGAAAAATATGAACTATGTCGCAGAGCGACATGCATGGAGTACAGTTGAGGAGCCATGGGTCAACATCTCTCATCAAACTGGAGAGGGTAAAATATTAAAAATGTAGTCTTGATGAGTTCTGTGAAGAACAGACCGAGTTCGGTCCAAATTCGGTCCAACAGAATTCACTACAAACTTAGGCTATTCCAAACATAAGTTATATTAGTATATGACCAGCCGAATTCGATTATGGTCGGTCTGAACGTGGTTCATGTTTAATGAGCACCGTTGCTTCGTACGAACGACCATGATTGATGTTGGGCTCTTTTCTGGATTTTCTAAACCGTAAAATAGGTTTCTCAACCTATATGTGTTGAGGGAGGGTTACCACAAGAAGTTCAGAACGGGAAATTCAAATGAGCAAGTCTAAAGGAAATATAAGAAAATTTTCGTACTTTGCTCTTAGGGCTTGTCATCCAAAACAACATGAATAAAAGATCTGTTCAGAGAGTCTTCATCTTCGTTCAAGGAGATCAATATATTTAGGGTAGAAATTTCAGTTGTAATCTTCTGTTTTCTTCTTTAATCTAGTGAGGATTGAACATTTGAATAAAGGGTTCAACATAATTTATTCAACCTTGCAATTTTTTGAAAAGTTATAATGGTTGGAATTTGTCCAAGTGACCCGGTCACCAAGAATAATGTGTTTGATATGCCTCGACGTTTTTGTTAGCCAGTGGTTCGTTATCTTTGGGTTGGTTGGCATATTTTTCGCTGCGGTCAGTTTCAGGTATGTGGATTAGAGCGCGCTCTGTAGGCGCTGCTTGATCCCACCCCTTGTAGCATGAATGTTTATTAGAATGTTTCTAGTAATTACAATATGTTTTCCCCTTATTTTTGAATTTCATGCAGTTTATTTGTTAAAATCGAATTAACCAAATTATTAATACGACTGAGTCAAAAATAGTTTTGAGGCTACGCAGTACAATTAGATTTGGTGCTTATTGTTTGGTTTGACCGAATTGCACACCCCTACTCCCGGGTATTTCGTGCAAATAAGCCTCGAAAAACCCTTCATGTAAACAATAATCTTTATAAGATGAACCTCAAAACAATAACAATCTTCTTTATAAGATGAACCTCAAAACAATAGCAATCTTCTTTGAACTCAACTCAACTCAAAATCTTAGGAATTTCCCTCCTTTGCAATCAGTTTAGCTTTTACATATTTCAAAATTGACCAAAATTGCAAAACGAAGAAAAATAAAATAGAGCCAAAAAATAAACCGCCCACCGTGGGGCTCGAACCCACGACCACAAGGTTAAGAGCCTTGCACTCTACCAACTGAGCTAGACGGGCTCTGTGAGAATCTTCAGTAAGTTTTTTTATAATAATTAATAATAACCTGAGTTCTCTTCAGTCTCTGGTCGTAATTTATTTCCTGAGCAACACAGTCAAATTGGTAGATTAATGCCCCCCAACAGTCCAAGTCGAGTATGGAATAAGATGTACTTTTTAGAAAGTGAAAATTCAGAAATTTTTTTATAAAACATTAAAAATGATGTGTAGATCAGGAAGATTCAAAACTATTGAAATTCACTTCTTTTTCTGAATTTTAGGTGCGAAAAAAAATGGAAGACAAACTTTATGACATTGAAATTGTATTTTTAGTTGGATTTTAAGTAAAGGGACTTTCATCTTTTACCAAATATCGTAAATGGGTATTAATATGAATGACCACCTTTATCATCCACTTTCAAGCAACCAAACAAATCCCGAGTGGAAGTCATTTAGGGTTCGGGTTGGGTTAGATTTGGATAAGTTCATGAGAAGTGCAATATTTATAATATTTTGCGGTTTTTGGTTTGTATATTCTTCGAACAAAACTATATTCCTAAAAATTATAATTTTACAAATTACAAACCATAAACCGAACTGTTTTTTCCAAAATTCTGCCGAATAGTGTAATTCAGTTGTTACCAAACCAAGTTGTTACCAGTAAACTATTTTTTTAAAAACAAGGCTACCACAAACTTTTTTTTTTTTCTCACTTAAATAACTATCACAATTTTGCAAAACCAAGCTAAAGGTGCATGAGCCCAAAAGATAAATAACGCCTCTTTGTAATAATAATTCTAATAGAGCTGATATTCATTTTAAATTAATTAATTATACAACTTTTAGTTCTCATCTAAACTTAATTCTTAAATATTCTCCAACTCCAACAAATTCAAAATACTTCTAATTCTGTTTATCTCCACCAGCGAGCGATGTATCCAAATAAATATCGAAATATCCTTTGTCGTGATATGCCATTCCTGGTGAATGTGCTCATTGAAATGAAGAAAAGTGGAGATTGGTAAGGTTGTAAAACGTTTCAAACGCTTAGCGTTTTTAGCTTTACGTATTTCAAAATTGACCATAAATGCAAAGGAAGAAGACGAAAAAGAAAAAAAAAAGCCAAAAATATATATAAAAAAACAACGCCCACCGTGGGGCTCGAACCCACGACCACAAGGTCTCTACCAACTGAGCCAGACGGGCTCTGTGGAACATTTTTGTAATAATTATAACATCCTAATAACCTTAAATTTCTCCAGTCAAATTTTTAGATCAATGTCCCCAAATTTCTTTTTTTTTTTTCTTTGTTTAATGATCGGTGGAACTCACGCAACAGTACAAATTATTGTGTGGTCCGACCTCACCACGTGGCAATGGTAAATAGTAAACCTGTCCACTAATTTCTTGACACTTGACATAATATTTGGCATAAAAAATTTCAAAAAAATATAAAAATGTATATTTAATACACAGAAATTCACTTGGCATATAATTAGAAAAAAATAGATTTTTTTTTTCTTTCAAAAACATTTTAAAAAATTGACCTAGAAAATAAGAGAAATGTAGTGATATAATAGATTATGCCAAATGTCAAAAAATTAGTGGACGGGCTCACCATTCACCATTGCCACGTGGTGAAGCCGGACCACCTAATAATTTCTCCACGCAATAGAGGAAAGCAGGATATTAATGTACAGCTGATCTCATCTTGGGAAAAAAAAAGCCCCGACTCTTTTATGCAGCACCATTATTTGAAAAAACCACAAATTTTAACCTACGTGTAAATACTAATATAAAAATTATTTTAACATCTAATTTTTTTTTCTATTTTTAAAAAGAGTTAATTATCCAAATAGTGCCTGAAGAATGTAGTGGTGGTTGTTTTGGTGATCGAAATTTGTTTTTGATTAACTTGATACCTAAGTTTTGCATTTTGGTTTAAAGAATGCCTGAACTATATTCCGTTAGTATTTTTGGATAAAAATCGATAAAAATGGACATGTGATGGTCACGTGCCTTTTTTTCATAGTTATTTTATCACATTTTTGTTTTACGATTAAGAATATTGGTGTTCGAAGAAATTTTACATAAACAAATAATTTTGGTCGAATACAAAATGGCGCTCTACAATCAATTATAGCCGATGTATCGGTTGGTCATGACAAAAATAATTCTAAAAATAAGAAACTGGAAATTGCTGAGAAATCCAATTTCGGGGTGGGCTTTTATGAAATGCCCACCCGCTGCATAAGTTTTATGAAATACCCAGAATTAAGTATTTTCACGTTAAATATTCCAAGATTCCCTTTTAGATGCCACCCGCTGGGAAATGCTATTTTTATAATACCGAAACTACCCCTCCGCGCGAATTGGTCATCTATATGTATTTGAATTCAAAAAACTCAGATCTGGATTGCGATTTTCGTCTTCTTCTTCTTCACGGGAAATCTGAATTCCATTGCTCTCATATTCAGCAGAGATCGCAAAAATCGTTCGTAGTTCGGTGTGTTTTTCTTCAGTCGAACTCAGATCATCGCTCGTCATCATCATCACCATCATCATCATCTTCATCGTGGAGACATTTGAAATTTTTCGACGATTAGGTCAATTGTGGAGAGAAGATCTTTCTTCTTCTTTTCCATAAGAATTATCATCGTTTTGAAAGAAGAACGAAACTCTTTATTCATGAAAAAACTAAATTAACGTTTTAACACTGTAAATGACCATTCTCCGTGTAAACTAACACGGAGAATGCCATTCTCCGTTTTATTTAAAACGGAGAATGCCGTTCTCCGTGTTTCTAACACGGAGAATGACCATTCTCCTGCGTTTTAACACTGGAATGACCATTCTCCGTCTTAATTAGGACGGAGAATGACCATTCTCCGTCTTAATTAAGACGGAGAATGCCATTCTCCGTTTTATTTAACACGGAGAATGACATTCTCCGTTTTATTTGACACGGAGAATGGCATTCTCCGTGTTTCTAACACGGAGAATGGTCATTCTCCTGCGTTTTAACACTGGTATGACCATTCTCCGTGATAAATTACACGGAGAATGGCATTCTCCGTGTAAATTAAGACGGAGAATGGTCATTCTCCGTTTAATTTAGCACGGAGAATGGCCATTCTCCGTCTTAATTAGGACGGAGAATGCCATTCTCCGTCTTATTTAACACGGAGAATGACATTCTCCGTTTTATTTAACACGGAGAATGGCATTCTCCGTGTTTCTAACACGGAGAATGGTCATTCTCCTGCGTTTTAACACTGGAATGTGTTGGTCTATTTGCAAACAATCGATGGAAAAACTCAGTTGCAATCCCTAAGAAGAGATGCAAAGAATGCAGTTGCAATCCCTAAAAAAGAGATACAAATAATGCAGTTGCAATCCCTAAAAAAGAGATGCAAATAATGATGATTGCGTAGCCTAAACGATTAAAAAAAAAAATCGAATCGCGTTTGCAATAGCGGTTTCTCGAAGGCAACAAGAGATGATCAACAACAGTTGAGTCTCAGATTCTCGAAGGCAACAGAAAGAGGAAGGAAGAAGAAGAGCGGATCTCGCTGGGGTGTTGAACACCGGCGCTCAAAGCTATACCCGCAGTACGGATAAGCTCCCAGGAACCAGCAAGTTCAGGAGAACTTCTGGAACGCTCGTAAGTCAATATTTGAGACTTGAACGGGCTTCCTGGACTTAACAGACTCCCTCAACTCTCTTCTTGGTGCATCTTTCAAAGGAGGCCAAGGGGCTCTATTTATAGAGTGGAGTTGAGACTTCACCTCTTCTCCTATCCGATGTGGGACTAAAATACCAATACTCAAAAATAGAGTTTGATATTTTAGATCATCCCACAATCAGCATAGAAGTGTGCCAGTCCACGCCTACCCCCCGAACCCTCCCGTGCATGCACGAGACATCTTGGAGTCCGCGTCCGAGTCCGAGTCCGTACAACAAAAATTAACTTGCATCCTTGTTGGATTTAATCCTTTTTCCTTCTAGGAAAATACTTCCACATGGCACAAACTTGTGCCCCACTACACCTCATGTGCACACCTCAACACAAGCAATGCATTATATTGAGATACTCACCATTTGGTGTAGCCGATGTGGGACTATCTTTTCTAGTCCAAAGGCAAAAACACCAACAATCCCCCACATATCTCAATATATGGGTTGAGCGTTCCCCACAGTGATTGTCCATCATGCATTAGGAGAGATGTCGCTACGACTTGAATCTTCCCGCATAGGTTAAATAACAGCATGATACAAGAATGGACTAAGCCTTGAATTCTGCACCATAACTGCAATTCTTCCTACTCACATAGTGACATCAACTGTGCTTCTGGCTGCACATTGAAGGCCTTGTGCCAGCCTGGTTTCAGTGTATAATTTTTGGGCGTCTACAAGTTTACCCTCAAGAGACGGCCTGATATCTCTGTCCATACACTATAGGTGAGTTCTATATAAAGAGTCATTGGCATGAAGCATTGCGCTTCTTTGCGGTGCTACGCCGCTATGACATGGCTGACAAAGCCAAGGCATTACCCCTACCTGGGAACCTCATCGTAGTGTCATACTACTGTAGCATGAGGTCTCAAGCCTCTTTGTAGTGCCAAACTACCCAGCATGAAGCCTTGCGCTCCCTTGTGGTGTTACGCCACTATGACATGGCTTACAAAGCCGAGGCTTTACCCCTACCTGGGTACCTCATCGTGGTGTCATGCCACTGTAACATGAGGACACCGGCCTCTTTGTAGTGCTGCCTACATCTCTTTATTACGATTATGCAACATTAGGCTACCTGCCTATATGCGGTGCTACGCCGCCTGTAACTTGGCTAACAAAGCCGAGGCATTACCCCTACCTGGGAACCTCATGGTGGAGTCACCCCACTGTAGCATGGAGTTGTAACACTCCTTTGTGGTTGTTGCGCCACCATGCTTCCTGTAAAGCATAACAGACCTTCACTCAGTCTGAGAACTCATTAAGGCATTATGCCATCCTTCTCACAGGATCAATTTTCCGTAGAAAATTCATAGTAGACAACAGTGGTTCTGGGTCCGAAATCCTTACATGTTCCGCAGAACAAGTGCCCACTGTTAACTAATATTTTTCCAGTCAATAGTCCTCCCTTGAATCAAAAAATTAGATATCTGGTAGATTTCTCTTTGAACCAATAACATAAAATTTATTGATAGGATTATAATGACACAATATTAGAATGCCTTCAAGCCCATCTTCCTTGCTGTGTCCTCAACCAGCTGACGCTTGAGACCCTTCGTGAACGGATCCGCCAGGTTTTCCTGACTCCGAACATCGATCACTGCAATGACGCCCCTTTTTATGAGATCGTTCACTGCTCTGTGCTTCAACCGCACAGTCCTCTTCTTCCCGTTGAAGAGTTCATTTGATGCCACTGTTGCTGCCGCCTGGTTGTCACAGTATATCGGAATCGCCGGTATCTGAGCCCCAACCATTGGAAGGTCATACATGAGCTCCCGAAGCCACTCTGCTTCATCTGCTGCAGCGTCCAATGCAAAGAATTCAGATTCCATGGAGGAGCGAGATAACATAGTCTGCTTCTTCGACTTCCACGATATAGCAGCTCCACCCATGGCGAACACATATCCACCTGTGGAATATTCGCTCTCCACCTCTGAACACCAGCTAGCATCACTGAAGCCTTTCACTACTGACGGATCTCCGCTGTAGTATAGTGCATATGTCTGAGTCTTCTTGAGATATCTCATAACACGCTTCACAGCTTTCCAATGCTTTACGCCTGGATTGCTCGTAAATCGACTCAACATTCCCACTGCAAAGGCTATGTCAGGCCTTGTGGCAGTAGTAGCGTACATCAAACTTCCGATGACGCTAGCGTACTCCAACTGCATGACGCTCTCCTTCGAATTTGGCTCCAGTTTCAGATCACTCCTGTACGGTGTATCAATAATAGGAAGATCTTGATACCCGTAGCGAGAGAGCATCTTCTCAATGTAATGAGACTGTGACAGCGCTATTCCAGTGCCTGTCCGGATGATCTTGAGCCCCAAGATTACGTCGGCATCCCCCAAGTCCTTCATACTGAACTTGGTCGAGAGGAATTTCTTTGTCTCTGTGACGCAGCTTAAATCCGTACCTAGGATTAGCATGTCGTCCACGTATAGACAAACGATTACTCCTCTTCCGTCAGCAAACTTCGTATAGACACACTTGTCTGTTTCACTGACCCTGTAGCCATTTGACCTTATCACCTTGTCAAACTTCTCATGCCACATTTTGGGAGCTTGCTTCAAACCATACAGAGACTTCATCAACTTGCAGACTTTGTCTTCCAGACCTCTGACGACAAAACCTTCTGGTTGTTGCATGTAGATCTCTTCGGTCAGCTCGCCATAAAGGAATGTCGTTTTCACATCCATATGATGTATCACCAGCTTGTGTATTGCTGCTAAAGCAATTAACAATCTGATAGTTGTCATCCGAGCTACTGGAGCATAAGTGTCAAAGTAGTCGATCCCCTGCTTCTGAGCAAACCCCTTGGCCACTAGCCTGGCCTTGAACTTGTCAATGGTTCCATCTGCTTTCATCTTCTTCTTGAAGATCCATTTGCATCCGATGGGTCTTGCTCCTTCTGGTAGGTCGACCAATACCCATGTGTTATTGGAGGTGATTGAGTCAATCTCGTTGTCAATTGCCTCCTTCCAGAATATAGCATCTCTGGTCTTCATCACCTCATCATAGGTAAGCGGATCTGCTTCCACATGATAGGTGACGAAGTCATCTCCGAAGTCTTTCGGCCTCCTCGCTCGCTTAGTTGACGGCTCAGCGAGTTCTGGTTCAGCTGGTGTCTCCTCGACAACAACTCCATCTTGGACTACTGGTTCGATAAAGATCTCTGTCTGCTCCGCACTCTCATTATTCTCCGGAATGTCCGCGAGAACAATGTTCTTGTGCCTTGCAAACTTTTCTTCAAAATATTCAGCATCGCGAGATTCGATGATATGATTTGACTCGATATCAAGGAATCTCCGAGCATCACTCTTCTCGGCATACCCCAGGAAGATCGCCTTAGTAGTCCTTGTCCCCAGCTTCTGAATCTTTAGATCCGGGAGCTTCACATAAGCCAGGCACCCCCACACTCGAATGACATTCAGGTTGGGTCTGACTTTGAACCAGAGTTCATGAGGAGTTATGTCGGAAGTTGCATACGGCACTCTGTTCAGAATGAAAGTGGCCGTTAATGCAGCTTCTCCCCAATAGCACTTTGGGAGACCCGCAGTCAACAGCATAGAATTCATCATCTCTGTCAACGTTCTGTTCTTCCTTTCTGCTACTCCGTTGGATTGTGGAGAATACGGAGCCGTCGTCTCGTTGATGATTCCATGTTCTTTGCAGAATGATGAGAATTCATGAGACCTATATTCCCCACCTCGATCACTCCTCAGCCTCTTGAGTTGTTGTCCAGTTTGCCGTTCAGCCTTGGCCCTGAACTCCTTGAACTTCTCGAATGCTTCGTCTTTAGATTTGAGTAAATAGACGAAGGCATACTTGGAGAAGTCATCGATGAAAGTAATGAAATACTTCATCCCGGCCTTTGTAGAGAATTGTTTGAAGTCACAGATATCTGAGTGAACCAACTCCAGAAGATCTGTGCTTCGATGGACCCTGTGGAAGGGTTTCCTAGTGATCTTCGTCTGAGCACATATCTCACATTTCTCTACCTTACCCCCACACTTGGAGATAAGTCCTAGACTAGACATTTTGTTTATTCGCTTACAATGAACATGTCCTAGTCTATTATGCCACAACTCAAGAGAGTAATTCAAACTAGTGATAGCATTGACATTATTATGCTGGGTTACAACAAGCTGAATTTTGTACATTCCTTCAGTCTGAAAAGCTTTCCCGAAGAAAGTACCCTTCTTGGACATCACCATTTGGCCAGCATTGATGTCCATCCTCAAGCCTGCGTTGCAGAGCAGGCTCCCAGAGATCAGGTTCTTTGCGATTGCAGGAACATGCTTCACACCTTGAAG
>JANAVB010028820.1:14573080-14647430 GCA_029216955.1 Iris pallida
TTCGCACATGATCCAAATCCAAATACCAAATCCAACAATTCTCAAATCAATCCAAATGCCAATTAAATTCAGCAATTCCTAATCTTATCACTAATATTTTTCAAAATCCACTACGTAATATAATATTCCAAAGTATGTTATGCAAAAATTAAAAATTAGTTTACTCAAAATTTAATAATTCATCAGTGCAACTCAAGATCGTTAAAGTTATTGTCGCTATTAGCATTACCAACAATCAAGTTCATCATTAAAATTCAAATTTCAGACCTCAAGTTCATTATCTGGAGATTGTTCAACGAAACTTGCGTCATCGTTTCAGTGAGTAGTTGTTATTGTCTTAGCTGCAACTCAAGTCAATTCAACGATTGTAAAATCCTAATTCTTAACTTCAAATCCCTAAGTAGATTTTAAAATTATGGACAGTAGAAGAGGACGTGAAGGATAAATTGAAAGAAAAATAGGAGTTTGGGATTCAATTATAAGTAGAAGAAAGAACGAATCGAGAATTAAAATTAACAATTTCTAGAAATACTTATTGTTTGCCATCAATTCACCTATGGAATTGGAAGACGAGAAGTTCTATTTCTTTGGAATCGGAAGAGACAAACTTTCACTACCGTAAAAGTAAATGCTAATTTTTTTTCTTTTACCAACTCTTTTATTATATATTAATATTATATAATATATATTACTAACTCTTAAAATTATTTGGGGCCCCTTGGATCTTGGTGCCCCGGACCCACATCCCGTTTGCCTCTCCCCCGGGCCGCCCATGACTGTAACCTTGCACTTGTGTGTTCCAAACGATTTCATAGGTGTTAAAACAACTCAAAGTGGCAACAACCTGTCCTTGCAAAATCACAATAGAATGAACTCCCAACAAGTTCAGGCTAAGCTTGCATATGGAAAAAATAAGCATCCCGCCAGGGAGCACACCCACCAAAATTATTGCTCTAGTTCCTCACTTTGTGTAACAGACTAGTTGATAGCTGGACACCATGAGAGAGAACCTCCCATGGTTGCCATTTTACTTTGAGCTCATGTTAGCGAGTCCCCACCAACCTATCAGTCTAGATATGGAGAACTTGCAACCACATTTCTTGCCATGGAAAAGCCCAAGCTCGCATCTTAAGATCCCGTTCTTTCGGTGAACAAATATATAACGCCTGCTAGCAATGTACAATTTCTCTCTCGTGAGAATATATCGGCTCACCGAAGATGGGACAAAACCTTTACGCAAAAAAAATAGGGCAATAACTTGTTCCTATATGTGGAATCTTATGAAGATTTTCTTAACTAAAAAAAATATTGGTCAATGAATTATAACCACTATAATCCAACGGTGCATATATGGTTTCCCATCTTCTCATATAACTTTATAGTTTCTTGTTTCTCACCTCATCATCTCTCTCTCTCTCTCTCTCTCTCTCTCTATATATATATACACAAAGGTTCGCAGTATTGGTATCGGACCATTCCTACGAGTATCGGTATAGGCATTATCCGACAGTCTCGGCAGTATCGGATCAGAGTATCGAAAATCAAATAATTATTAACAAATTATTAACATTTTGGAAAGTATATTTTATACATTTAGCAGTGTTCTAAAAATCGGCCTAGGCGCCCGCCCACCGCACCAAAAACCCCTTAGGCGGTGGGCTAGGCGGCTAGGCGGGCCCTAGGCGCCCCTAGGCGGGCCTAGGCGGGGCCTAGGCGGGCCTAGGCGCCCCTAGGCGGCGGGTTTTTTGAATTTTTTGATTTTTTTTGATTTTTTTTTTATTTTGTTTATTCTTAGTTGTATTTTGGATATTTGTTTGGGTTTTAAGATAGTATTTGGATTTTTAGAACATTGAAATTTCAAATTTCAAAATTCAAAATTCAAAATTTCAGAAATTTTAAATTTTTTTTTTTTTCTAGGCGGCCGCCTAGGCGGCGCCTAGGCGCCGCCTAGGCGCCGCCTAGGCGGGCTAGGCGCTAGGCGGACCTCCGCCGCACCGAGTCCGCCTAGCGCTTTTTACAACATTGACATTTAGACATAATTTCAAGTATTTCTAGTGTTGTTTCTTAGCAGTTTTGGAAATGAATGAAATATTAGTGACTCTTGCCAATTTGGTTTACATGTGATATATAAGTTTTCATCTTTTGCATGCTTTTACAACCTTACAATATTTTTACGTTGTTGCTAATTGGTTTTTTTTCCGTTCAATTTCCTTTACCGAACTGACCGGAAAAGAGACCCACAACGTCGGTATCGGTCACTATTGGATATCGGTTGGTATCAGATCGGGACATGCCAAACCGTATCAGTATCGACCGTATCAGATCTGTATCAGCCGATACTGCAAACTAAGATATATATTTATGAACATGGTAGTTGTGTCGAAATCGATCTCCTGATCACTAGGGCTGCATGCCTCACCACTACCACTAGGCTAGGGGTCATTGGCAATTTTTCCACTAAATCACAATTATATTATACTCTCTCTCTCTCTCTCTCTCTCTCTCTCCCCCATATATATACACACACACACGAACACACCCACGGCCTCGTGGTTCAAACCACCCAGCCAGGCCTGATGCCGCCCCACGCTACCACCAGAGTTAGGAGGGGCTATATATATATTCCCGAACTTGTATCGAATTTTCTAAATAATTCCCGAATTTCGAACTTCTAAATCTTGCTGAATTATTCCCGAACGCCGAACTTATGACTGTGGTTGTACTTAATGTTGGACGTTTGTTCTTTGAATAGTTGGACTAGGCTTGTAATGCAGTTTATCTGGTTTGTATTTTCAAAAACAAAATTGGTAGAATACTAGGCTTAAGTAAACCTCGCTCAGCGTCTAGCCATCTTTCTCACAAAAGAAAATCATTTCTAGGTAGGCCTTGAATTATCCTTTAATGCCTGGTCACCTTCACAATGTTGTGTCCTTAGCAAAGATCAAATTTCTTGAGATACTCTCACCATGATGCAAGATGCACAAGGATAGCACCTAGGATATCGTCTATCAATTTGTTTGTGTAATGTATCGTGTATAGTATGATATAATAACTCTACGAGTTTAAGTCTATACTTCTAAATTCATATAGAAACATGATTAAATAAAATTTTATCATAATTTTTTTATTCGTTTCATCTTTATAAGTCTATCTACAAGTCTATAAGTCTATCTGGTTTCAGAATCCAGATTCTTAAGTGTACATTATGAACTGAAAAATAATAAATTAAATACAAACTTCACAAGTTGTGCAATTTAGTTTCTTCTTTCTTTTAGATCCAAATGTAGCTTTAATACAAAAGGTTTGCATCTTACTAGATAAGAATTTATGTCAGAGTAGCTACAACCTCGATTCAAATTTCCCTAACTCTATTGTCCCTTTCATAATCTTCTAACACATATCTAACCTACTATTCTTGCTAGCCACATGCCCACTATTTGCTACTACATGTTTAATTGTCTAGGTTCTATGCTTCCCTTAGTAAATTCACTTAGAATCCTAACCTTCCTTGTTTCCCCGGATGTTCACCTAAGCAATTCTAAGTTGGAACCTCTCTCAAGTGTCCAGGACACAATTATCATCCAGGTCTCCACCAACATCTGGGACATGATAAAAAAATGTCCAAATGATTTCCAAAAATTGTGATGCCAAGTGTTAATCGCAAAGAATATGAATGTAGAGTTGTAGACATTTCAATTGGTCACTTATACATTTATATCATTGTTTCCTTATATACCGTGTCAAAGATGACTCAACCTGAAGGATCCCAATACAGTTTTCTGTCTAGGCCATAATTTTCTTTTGGCACCAACTTGGCAGAAGAATATGGATTTAACATTAGATTTGATTATCGTTGGACCCTCACCATAACCTAAACTAAGATTCTTATTATTGTATGAAAAAAATTAGAAATTCAAAAGATGAGAATCATTGGAATTTCTTTAGATAGGCTAAATCCAACAGCAAAAAAAGTGACTTTTCCATACGAATTCATTGAAGATCAAATGTACCTTAACAGATCATGTTCCAGCATCCTTGATCTCCCAATAAAACCTTCCACAATATTCGAGGAAAAGACTTCACTTGTTTTCCCAACAGTAGGACCCTTATTAAGTATCCTGGGCAAAAGTAAAAAGGATAAAAAGTCATCTACTCTTTAATTTAAGAGTAAAAAGTGGGCTAAAAGCATCCGACACATCTCATTTAACATATAGCCTGATTTCTAATTGTATAGTCTACGCTAGCAGGACAACCATAAGTAATAGCATATCACATCTTGATATACAGACCATAACTTAGCATTCTAAATTCTTACGACTTTCCTTGGCATGGATTTTGATTTCCAGGCTTACCTGTTTCCACTGTCTAAAAGTTCACGAGAACCGCTTCCTGAGCAAGACATCAGGCTGCATGCATGCCCAAGTGCTGATTTAGCCAGAAAATATGTCACATGTTCATAAGCTGAAGTGACTTCGGCAGCAAGGATAGGAGTTGGCACAGGGGGAAGGAGCTGTTGTATTAGCTGAGTTGTCAGGATAATCCTTCTTCTTGCTCGAGGCACCAATGTAGCATCTTCTGTCAGTTCAGCTTCATCCTCCACCTACAACCACAGAAAGAGTTGATGAAAGTTGTGAAGAAAAATAAATATTAATAAAATAGCAAACACAGAACAAAAGAAACAATGAGCATACTTTCTCAGTTAACCTATTGGTTGCCCGTGCCCAATCATTTTCTGTCGATCTGTATACAACAAAGAATCTAGGTTAATTCATAAAATCGCAATTAGAGTCCTATTGCTTTCAAGTCAAAACTGAAGGAAATTGACTGTTCAACTAGTCATCTACTACCCTGATTGCTTCAACTATATAAAATATCAGTAGTAAATATTCAATAAGCAATTCTTTTAAACCCCATCACCTGATACTTTGCAGTCCTTGGATTCCTTGTACCACCACCTGGTGCCACGGTGGAATCTCCGTTGTTGCAATTTTACGCTTCTTTGATGTCATAAACGTATGGTCTATGATATCCAATGGTGGCAATTCTGGAGATAATTCACTGGCAGCTATGCTGCTGGGTGTACTATGCCCGAGAGAAGAAAACTGACTGTTCTCAACCCTTCGCTGAACCAATGGATTACTACCCATTCTCTCTGCAACTTCTGGAGAAATGTATTGGGGGGCAGTATTGGCATTCCTCTGATTATCAAACATAGCAAGAATCTGACCATTCCTATATTTTGTGTAATGCTCAAACCAGGAACGAGCCATCTGAGGATTAATCTGAGATTGTTCGATTCTTCTCATATTATTAGAGATGGTGTTGAGAGGTTGAGTTTGAGGATGATCATGATGTATGTTCTGAGAAGGCAATCCTCTACCAACTAGCTGGGATGTTCCCCCTGCAAATTTCTCTTCATTTTCTCTTGAAGAAAACCTTCCAATTTTGACAGTTGGCGAGAAAGAGTTATGAGAACTTGTACTCGGTTCACCATCTGCAGGAATTCTATTAACTGCATTCTGCCCATGAATATATCCCTGTGAAGCATCAGAGCCAAAATCTCCTTTGAGCCTCTTTCCAGCCATTTTAATCACATCAGAATCATAACCCTTTACAGCTTGCATTTGCTGCAGAAGCAAATAGTCTGCTCGCTGGACATCAGAGGGTGTCATGTTGTGTCCATATATTCCAATGTTACTGTCGGGCAAGTCCATATTAGGGGTGGAAACATGTTCTGCTTGGGAATTAAGGAATGACTCCTGACCATGCTTTGCCTTGTTGGTGTCTCTCTGAGGAAACTGCTCCGTGGATGAAGTAGGGGCGGTAGAGACTCCACCTGAATGATGCTTTGATACTTTTTCCTGCTCTTGAAGAGGGTGTCTTCTATTAGGAGTAAAATCATCTTTCTCAGAAGGTGTTTGTCGCCAGAAATTGTCTTTGATTGGATTTCCTTCTTCATAGGCGAGTTGGGCCTTGTTAGAGCATGAAGCAAGTGCAGATGGAAGACTTTCTCCTTTACTTACTTGATAATCCTCCTGCACAGCAGCTGACTCTAGAACTCTACAGCTAGATCCAAGAATGACGGACTGAGGAACATTGGTATTGTGTTTGGAGGCCTGCAAACCAGATATACGCTGTTGAACTGATGCATTCGCCCATGCATTATGTAACATTTTAGGGAAGCCAATTTGCTGGGACATGTTTGATTCATTTGAAGCTTGCAAGGCTGGACCTGTTTCTGCCCTGAAAGGTAAGAGTCTGCCAGCCATATTACGCATCGGTTTCTGGGCAGACTGATTTATGGCTTGATCATGAGAATCTTGTGCCTGTCTAAGGAAAGAAGCATGTCTAGCATGTTCATCTGCATCACTTCGGCTTCCAGTCACACTAGAGACTCTTTGTTGCTGAAAAAATTGTTGTTTTTGCTGCAGTTGTAACTGTTGTGCTGCTATATGACGAAGATCAGAGGCAGTAACTGCTGAGGAGTTACCCTGGGCAATTGAATGTAGGACTTGCTTACGTGCTTCTCCAGATAAATCAGATCTACTGTCCTCAATCTCCCTTTCAGATGCTTCATGAGAAGGATGTAAAGATTTATCAGATTGTTGTTGAGGCAGAGGGGCCAACCGTAAGCCAAAACCTTGAAAGGCTGAAGTTGGATGATGTTGAGGATGAAAATCAGATCCAACAGAACCAGCTGATTCGTACATATCATGTAGAGCACTACAATTGGAATTACCAAATCCAGGAAAGGTGTTGCCGTCCCTTGATTGATCCACCTTGTGAAGAAGCTCTAGCATATTTTGGCTGCAAACGATACAGATCAAGTCAAGCTTTGGAAATGTGGCAGATAAAAGACAAGATGCCAAAGTAGCAGCATTCTAAAATCACTATACAGATTAGTAACGAAGATAGCTTTTGGGCAAGCGAAAGGCATATAAAATGACGAGTATGGCTTAATGATGAATATATATAAGGTATTCATCAAAACTCGGAATGTTACTTACCTCATCTGACAATGTTTAGTATTTAGGGCAAAGTCAGCAGACGATTCATCAAAAGAAGCAGATGAAGGGGAATCATGCTTATGCATGGTGCTCCTATGCTGCATTTCTTCTGATTCATTGATACTTCTCTGCAACTCAGTTGGGTGTCCCTGCAGAAGAATATATAGCATAATGATCTTCAATCCCATGAAAGAGAGAAACTGGGAAAGGACACAAAACCTAGTATATTTATCAGAACATTGCCCAAAATTTTACCGCCACATTTGCAACACCAAGACCAGCAAGCTGCGAATGTGTCATATACCCTTGCCTTTGCGAGTCTTGAATGACTGATTGAGAGTCTTTTGCTGAGTCAACAGGTTCAGAATTCATCCCTGAATTCACATGTTGCTGGTGTTGGGACCTGCGGGAACCCACACTTTTCCAACCAGATAAACCAGAGGATGTCTGGCTGTCGCTGATAGAAGGAGAACGGTCAATATCATTCATGACCGAGTCTTGAGCATGTTGTCCTCCGCTTGGTTGATGCTGATACATCTCCACACTTTCACCTCTAGATTTCAAAAAGGAATCAAAAGCTGCCTGCTTCATAAGATCAACCTGACGTCTATTTAGTACGTGATGGTTCATATCCTGATTTATATTACTTGTTCTCTTTAATTCATTATGAGCATACGGCACTCTGCCATCATTACAAGGGGCTTCTAAACTGCTACCTCCGCTACTTGTCACTGATCTATTCCAGCCATCTGGGGTGGCACTGGTTTGGCTTGCAACAATAGAAAAAGGCACATGTTGCTGATGAAGCCAAATATTCTGGTTCTTCTGTGAATCGAACTCTGCACCTTCAGAATGTGTGGTTTTAACAGATTGCTCATTCATTTGTCTCGACCAGACGCCATCAGGACCATCATTCAGTTGCATCTTTGCTTGAAACCCACCATCTACAAATTTCTTTTGTTTGGGATTCTGATTAACATGGACGCCCTGGACATCCTTAGATGACTGCTGAAAAGACCCATGGGAAGCATCAGCCTGTGTTTGATCCCTCTGCTCATACGTATTTCTGACAGAATGCTCAAAAATATGATCACTAGGAGAACTTGAGATTCCAGCAGCAGCATTATATAAAGGGAAGCCTTTCAAGGTCATAGAAGATGCACCTTGAAGGTTATTGTTGTTATTGTTATCATAAGCAGCTTGGTGCTTTCCCATGCCATTCGCTGCAGCTGAATGGTTCATGAATGATGGCTCTGTCTTTTCGAAGCTCAAGCCACTCCATTCTTCCTGAAGTCCCTGGTCACTGCTTGAAGATTGTACTGCCTCTTGCATTAGAGCGCTCCAGCTCCCACTCTGGATGGATGGGAATGCACTAAACTGATCATTGGTCTCAAGAGGATTTCCATCAAGAAAGCCCCCTGTGCTCAAAGAAGCACCCCAATTTCCATCATCCGAACCAAACAAGATTTTCTCTTCTGTAGGGTCAAGACTAGTCACACCATTGGAAGGCCTCACCGTTGTCGCTTCCTTTTCCTCCAAGTCAGCAGGCCAGCCAGCTTGCCCTTCCCTACCGCGTACTTGCGGAATCTGAAGATTATGGTGATGATCCACCTGCTGAAAAGTTTCTGATGTTACTCCCCCACTTAAACTTCTTCCTTGAAAGCATTGTGCAGTAGATTGGCCATCCTGTAAGTATGCTTGTACAGAAACACGCTGATTGTTGTGAAAAGAATTAGATGGAGCTGTCTGCATTGATGTCTTCTCTAACTGGTTCCCCCCAGTCTTAGTCATCACATCGGTGAAATTACTGGACCGGAACTGCGAATATTGATCTAACAAGCCTCTGCTACTGGAAACAGGTGTTCCA
Source organism: Iris pallida (assembly GCA_029216955.1). Taxonomy (NCBI): domain Eukaryota; kingdom Viridiplantae; phylum Streptophyta; class Magnoliopsida; order Asparagales; family Iridaceae; genus Iris; species Iris pallida. The sequence goes on from JANAVB010028820.1 coordinate 14,581,955, forward strand.
TATAGAGACTGATCAATCTGTTGGGAGACCAAACCCATAGATCGCATTGCCTGACCACGATCATTTGAGAACATAAACCCGTTGGAACCTTGCATAACAGGAGAGCCCCTGCCCTGTGCCCAGTTCATATTACCAGCAATGAGCATCTGATCGCTCGGGTTCCTGGATTCTCCGCCCATGATGTTATTTCGCGCCATGTACTTAGATGTATCATTAACGGGCATGCCATTCAATAGAGCTGGCAACTGATTGATAACCCCCTGTCTTGCAGCAGCTTGAGCGAGTAAATCTGACTGCCTAGGTTCCTGATCAAGTTGCTGAAGCTGTTGCCGCTTCTGGAGCTCTTGCAGCTGTTTGTACATCAAATGTTGCTGCAACAATTGCATTTCCCTCGAAGTTGGCTGCTGACTCGGGTGAGGTGACGTTTCAGGCTGTTGATTCCTCATTAGCTTCTGTCAGCTACCATGAACATCAAAAGTAATAGGGATATCAATATATATTTTATATGTTGTCAAGCCAACAGTCATGGTGCAAAACCATTTCCAAAGAAGTAGCAGTGACTTCCAGAAACCTACAACCGCAGCATTAATAGGTTCTTTCTAGAGAGCTTCTGATCAGATTGCAGAACCTTGTAAAGTTAAACTTTTTGGTTTGTAGGTTGTACTAAAACAAGATCAGCCTTCAGAGTTGATAGTTAACTGACAATGATTTCATTTGACAGGAGTTGGGAATATGGCATGTCAATTGTGCTTTCATTATTTGTCAACACAAATTAACAGGAAAAAATAGAGTAATTTGTCATAGTATTGGAATTCCTATCAGGTAATCATTTTTTAAAAGTGGAGAGACTATATGTTCTCCGTTTGCAACACACACACACATTTTTCACTCGTCTTTTATTTTAGAGAATCTCACTGGGGAATAGGGGAAGGACGCTAAGTTTCTAGGGAGCACTTTGGCACTGTGAACTTGGCTGCTACTTCTTCTTTGGTTCTGCAACTGATTGAAACAATCAAGAAATGAATTTATAAAAGGTTACTTATAGAGTAGAGACTGTCGTCTTTGAATTAAACCTTCAAGGAATTCAGGAGCACTCCATCCGCCTCTGAGCGAGAGCCCATATTTTGGTTTTTGGTACTGGCCAGCTACCGATTTCAGTATGAGATCTATTGGTCATGGAGGGAGTTGGAGTTGTCGTGTCTAATATTGTAGACAATTTCTGCAATTTTATACTCGGTTTTAGGAAGACCAATCTGCAGTTAGTATCATTACTACCATTTTTTGCCTAACCACGTTGAACAAATGTAAAATTATTGATGTTTCAGTCATGACGAACAAGGATTACAAAAATGTCTACAATCCTAAAGTTGCACATATAATAACTCTAGTTCTCTACAAATTTTCCAGGGAGTTCCTGGTAGAAAGAAGCAGAAAATCCTAGAAGAATATTAATCTTGCTTGCAAGCCTACAGATCTGATATCACCTTTGTGTAGCAGCGAACCAGAACATAAATAATAAATAGAAATCAATTAATATTTGGTTTATTGCATCATTAGATGAGGTTGTATCATGCACGAAAACCTACAAACCACATAATTAATTAGCTTCCTGTGAAGGTCAAAACATTATGAAAAGAAATATATTACAACAAAATTTCTAAGATAGAAACCATTTACAGATAAATGAACAATATAGAACATGCTACAAAACAGGAAACGGAAATGATGGTGGAAAGGCTCACCGCTACAAAGATTGTGGCATCTTCTAATGGAAATTTCATAGAACTACTAAATAACTAACGAGGGCAATGAAGGTCTATCCCATTGTTAACCTGCAGCCAAAAGGTATAGACTGAGTAACATATGACATTTTGAAGGATAGACAATACATAAGCTAGAAAACAAAACAAAAAACAAAAAAGTCATAGTTATGTCCTCTGTCACAGTTCCTTGCATAGAGAATTAGAGCAGCCTACAGTTGGCACTAATGTCGAAGGATAGCGAGTAATTCTCTTGATTTCATGCTAACATGTATGTTCATCAGAAATGTGATAAACAAAGTAATACGGAAGGTGTTCAGAGTAATGTCACACTTTGCTTGATTTAGTTTCTCACAAAGAAAGCAAAAAATGATCAAGATTTTGACTCCGGCTATAGAGACAAATCATAGCAGATTATTCATTATCACGAGGAACTAAAGCCAAATAATGTTGGTATGAGATCATTTCCATGCAAAACAACAGCAAACTTTCTCGGAAAAGGTCAACAACACAAAGATTTTAAACTATAGGACAAGGGCTCTAAAGGACTAAAACCTAAATTATCCTGAAATCTCAATTCACTAGAGACGAGTAAACAGAGAGTGCTGAAACATATAAAACGATGGAATTAACGTAGATCGATATATCCATATAAAGTTAGCTGTTGATATGTAAATTAGTGTTCCAATAACGAAGCATAACAAATTAAGCATAACCACATTCCTAAACTCTTCCACAAGCTCACATATCAAAATTTCAGGGGGGGGAACAAGTTTCCCCTAATAAAGGTCGGTTCTTTAGCTACAAATCGAGTTCAATTTCACAATCCTTACTCAAGAAGAATTCTTCCGAAAATTAACCTTCCAATAAGCCAACTTTTACACTCAGCACTAGCTTGCGGCCTCCCTAAACCCTAACCCTAAGTCAAATAAACCAAATGCGTGGAAATTCCCAATCTTTACACCCGATTGAGAACAAAACAACCACAAACGAACACTCCCGACCAGCAGAAACCAACAATCCTACTTCCAATCACGTAAACCCTAAGCTCGATGGAGCAAAATTGGAAGGTAAACATGGAACACTTACACTCGAGCGGAAGCGACAATTTCGAACAAATGGCGGCGATCGAGAACCAGCTGCTCAAGAGTAGAGCTAGAGAAAGGATGAAGCTAGGGTTTTTTTTCTCTTTCGCTCTAGATTTCTAGGGTTAGTCTCTCTCTCTCTCTCTCTCTCTTCTCTCTCTCTCTCTCCAAAATGAAAGGGGGGAGTGAAGTGTGAAGTGCTGTGAAGTTTTCAACGAAGTGAAGGGAAGATGCACCCGAGAGGTTCGGGTTCCGAACCGGTCCGGTTCGGACACGGAGTCGGCGTGTTTTTTTCCATCGGGGGGTATAAAGGTCAAAAGAGGAGGAAGTGCTATGCACTATTGAAGTCTTCAAATCTGGACCGTTCGTTTCATGGATGCTTTCTTAGATTGGATTTTCTTTTTCAATTTTTCCATATATTTTACATTACTCCCCCCAAATGTTGTTACATGTTTTGTTTTCTTTCTTTCTTAAAATACACTAATTATTAAGATCATGCTTAATTTTAACTCGATACCCTCAACTATTTTATTTTTTCAACTTAATATCTTAAATTATTTAGCTTTTCAATTTCATACCATCAACTATTGAATTATTTACAATTTAATATCCAAAACAAAAAAGGATGACAGGAACGGCAGAAGGAGCAGCGGGGTGGGGGTGAGGGAGCGAGGCAGCGGAAGGAGGAGCGGGGGCGATGGGTGAAGGAGCAACTTAATACCCTAAACTATTTAGTTTTTTCAACTTGGTGCTCTCCCCTACCCTCTTTTTTCGCGCTTAGTAGCGGCGACAAGAACTGCAAAAGGAGCAGCGGGGGCGAGGGAGGAAGTTGGGGGGGAGGGGCATAGGTGGGGAAGCCGAAAGGGGATGCAGCGAGGGCGGGTTGGTGGGACAGCCGGGAGGGGGTGGAGCAGGGGCGAGGGGGACGGGGGAGGCAAAGGGGTGGGGGTGGCAGGGTAGCCAGATGGAGGAGAGAGGTGGATGAATATGGATATTTTTGTCCTTTTTTTAGGGTACCAAGTTGTACAAAAATAAAAAGTTTAAGTATCAAGTTGAAAAACTGAAATAGTTGAGAGTATCAAGTTCAAGTTAAATCTTAGGGTTATGGCACTATAATTAAGTTAACTAGATGGAAAAAGATAATATAAATGTATAATAAAACCTACTAATGAGTTTGGCCTTTATTTATTTTATTTTTTATATGTTCTTGGTGGGTTTAATTTAGGTTCTTTTTAAGGGACATTTGTTCATAATTTAGAGACCTCTAGGCAAAGAAAGAACTTTAGGGGGTTATAGAGAATTTTTATTGGAATAAAATATATTTTTAAGAAAAAAAAGTTTATAAGATACGTTTCTTTAATTATAAGTTATTCTCAAAATTAATAATTTAGTATTTTACTGACATTTTAGAATTTTAGAATTTTATTATTTTTGATTTACATTGATAAATATTAATTTCCAGATTACTATTAGTTTCATTATGATTTTTATTAAAAAAGAAAAATATTTGTTATTAATAAGGATTTTGAGGAGAAAAGACTAGCAAATAACCTAGAGTGTTCTCCAAGAAATTCTAACAACTTTCTAACAAACTAACAAACCTTCTAACTAATTTTTCCTACAGTTTGTAATAAAACTAGTTGCTGGTGTCCTTTTAGTAAAATCCCTTTTCTTTCCTTCGAATTCTATTTAAACCAGTTTCCTTTCTCTTTCTTTCATTTTTACTGTGTCTAAAAAAATTCGAAGAGCATAGAGCTCCTCCCTCTTCTTTCCTTTTTCCCCAAATCTCCGTGAACCCTAACCCTAATTGCTAAGATCAAGCCATGGCGATGACCTCTTCCAGCGACAACTAGACTCCGATCTCCATGACGAACGGTGGCGACGGCTAGGCGCTTATCTTACCTGGAGGTGGCAAGAGACGATAGCAGCTAGGCACCTCTTCCCGACAGCAGCGCCGAGTGGATGCCCCGACGACGGCGACGACTGCACGATCTCTTTCTCCAACGATTTCCTCTTCTCCGGCGAGCGTCGGGATCATCATCTCCGGCTACTTCCTCTTCTCCGACGGATCATTAAGACGAGGCTCGGCACACGTGATCATTTCTTCGGCGAAGTGCAGATCATCTACCTTGGCGTTCTCTATCGATAGATCATCGTCTTCTTCCTTCGGCGCTCGATCCAAATCCGGTGAGCCCCGATCGATGCTCTTGCGTTACTTTTGAATTTAGGATCGTATCATCTCCCAATTTATCGTCTTGATCAATCTCTTCTTCTATGTGATGATCAAACTCGTCGTAGCTGTCTACTATTGGCATTCATTGATCGATAATCTAAGTCGAGAAAAAGTAGCGATCGATTCGGTGTTGTCGTAGTTCTCAGTGAGCTTGATAGAACTGACAGAGGTGAGTTCTTGATTTCCCTCTTCGATCTTCCTTCTTTCCTTTTTTCAACAGTTTGAGGAGTTGTTTAACTCTATTTGATCAACAGAGTTGATCGATCAGACCAGTCCACAGTGAGTCGATATGATCACTTGATCAAGTCAGTAACCAGTGTAAATGTCACTCCCATTTTCCAGTGTACATGTACAGATTTCGACCCGTATTTTATTTACTGTATTTCCGTATTTCTTTATTGCTTGCCTTGATGTATATTGACTAGGGTTGACCTTGGGTTGGTTTGGTCCAAATTGACTTGCTTTGGATGGCTTGGTTTGGTTTATTTTGATGGTTGGTTCCACATGTTGAACCATCCCCTCTCTTTATAAACCTCTAACTACTTTCTCTCTCTTTCTTTACTCTTCATTACTTCTTATTCTTCCTCATAACTCTCTCCACCTACCAAGAAAACCTAGGCAAGTACAACTTGCTTAATGGAGGAACCAAATTCTATTTGTTCTATTATCTTTCTTACATGATTCTATGACACTTTAGAACTTGATATTTTTTAATTTGGTGGATATTTTCTTGTAGATCTAAGTTTGTGCCATTTTTAGTTTTTTGGGTTTTGATCTATTAAACTTACTTATTTTTGAAAACTAAGTGTTCCATGTGGTGGAGAATTTGATTCTACACAATTTTGACCTTTAAAAAGTTAGATTTCGACTTGTTTTGAGGAAGTTATGGCTAAAGCAAATTTTGGACATCTTCTATATTCATCTGTCCTGTTCTGGCAGGGACGATGAATAGTGATAGTCCGCATGGCTGTATAGTACCGCATAGTACTAGTTCGCTTGGCTGCATAGTGTCGTATAGTGCCAGTCCGCATGGTTGTATAGTGCTTGGCCGTATAGTACCTATTTTGGCTGTTTTTGGCTGTTTTATGTCCTATTTGGCTGAATTGTGGCCATAATTTCTTTCAACTCCCAACATGAAAGTTGTAGATCTTTTCCTTGGCTTCAAGAATATGTTACTAGCTACTTTATGCAAGTTTCTTTCATTCATGATAAGGTAGGAATAGAACACGATAGTGGCCCGTCATGGCGCACTTTTGACAAGCAACCTTGACATAAAATTCTTAATAGTGGTCCATTGTGACGCACTCTTGACATGATAAGTAACCTGACATGAAATGATAATCTTGAACGTTGTTGCAATAGCTACCTGGACTTGCTAAGTAACTCTTATCTTGACACCATAGTTGATTCTCTTGGTTGTGCCTGTACAAGCTACATGTCTCGTCTTTCATCATGCCTAGGACATGGATTGCTAATTACAACGGTCAGGGATTCATACTGAATCTGACTAGGATAGTAACTAGATTGATCAAGTAGTTCATAAAAAGATTTCCCAGTTACAGACAGTCCCGTTATCTGGGCGCTTTAATTGGACTTGTAGCCTGCCGTCGAGTAGGGCACATTTCCAGCACACTGTCATGTGTTGCACCCCCAAGTCACCTAATCCAACTCTCTCAACTCTTAACTGGATAACCTGGATAAGTCTGCAGGGCTTGTGGCTGTTGGAACATCTCGTTGTATCTTGTTAGTAACTAGGCTTGTGATAACCCTAGTTAGTTAAAGTATCAATTCGTACTTGTTGCTTGGCCGTGATTGATGAATGGAGTCTAGTCTAGTCTTGTCTAGACAATGCCAGTACATGGTTACTTCAGCACGTTACTGTTTATGCTTCATTTTATTGATAATTGGTTAGAGACTAAGTTCTGTTCATGTGAAGGGTTACAACCCCGGTCCTTGTTTGGTTTACGGGTTGTAACTTGGTTACTGAAATAGTCTTTTAGTTATCTTATCATTTATCACCCTGTTTTCTCTAACTCATACCTTTCGTTATCATTTATGTCTTTATGTGCTAATATGCTGGTTTTAGTTCTTAAGTGAAGCCTTCCTTGTTGCACTTGCTCTTTCTGGGGTCTGACCCAACTGGTTTTGTATGGCCAGATTTCGGAGTAGCTTCCGAGGATCTCCCAGTCTTCCAGCCAGATCGTGAACACTAGACGCAATCCTGGCAATGAGTGGATTTTATTTTGCTCTCCCACTCTATTGTAAATTATTCTTTTGAGGCATTTAGCCACCGAGCAAGTGTTAGCTCGTGTTGAATTTATATTCCTGTCTGCCTAAGGATTGTAACATGATTGACAAATCCTAGGGTTGATCATGTATGACTTAAACTCTTGCTAGTCTTCGCATTTGTATGACTATCTTCATGATCATCTGAATATGAAATGTTTGGAATACCTTACTTTATATGTCTGATGATCTACCATCTTGTTATATTTACTTGCTTGGTTGAGATTGAGACACTAGGCTTGTTCTTGACCATAAGAGACTGATGGCTTGTAGAAAAACCCTTATACATCTAGACAGTCGTTACCGTATTGCGAGGTAAGATTCACTTCAATGTACGTAGCTGGCTGTGTCTGTCCTCCGCTCTCCAGTATTCTGGTTATGGGGCGTGACATTAAACCCCCTAAAATTTTGGAGATATTTTTTACATTATTTTTATTAGTTAATTTACTTGACATTAAAAATTTTATTTTTATAGTTTGGTGGCAAGTTAATTTCTTCAATATATAAATACATAGATAAACTTGTATAAGTTTTATGTACAAAAGGTATCAAAAATATATATTTATGTATTTTATCATCTTAGAAATGGTTAGAAAAATTTTTACTAATTTACTTGTAATCTTACCATAAATTATTAAGTAATAAAAATGCCTTGTTGTTAATAAAAGATTTTTGAGGTTATTAATAGTAGCAGATGGCTACATTATAAATAGCTAGTAGGTAATTATACATATGAGTTATGAAAATGTTTTAGAAATATTTTTGTGATTTTAGAGAATTTCTATTAAATTATTAGATTTTGTGTATATATTTATATAGTTAATAAAAAAAGTGATGTAATTTATAATTATTATTATAATAATAGTAATAATAATAGGCATAAATATTATCTTTAAAATAAAATACATGAATAGTTATTTAATTTATAATTTAGATTTTATTGTACATTTCTAATATTTTTATTCTTAAAGAAAAAAAAGGGTTGGAAAATCTTTCCGATACGACGTGCTCCCCGAACAACTGGACGACGTGGTCGCCGTCCATAAGCATCGAAAGGCACGTATGGATGTTATCGACATGTGGGAACTGGCGAAACACGATTTCGTTGCGTGTGCGTGACAAAATCAGTGTGTATCGGTCAAGATACCCCGTATCGGCCACTTTGCAAACTAGGTCATAACTTTGTGCACGTTCGTCGTATTGAGACGAAACTTACGCCAACAAGACCGTATCATTTTTTGGTCATGTATGCCAAGTTTGGTCCGATTCTGAGAAGGTCGACCGGAACGTCTTTTTTGGTGGGCCTGTGACCCGATCCAACGGACAAAATTATGCACGGCCCGCCGGAATCCAACTTTGGACATACGGTTGGGTTTGTCTTTTCAAACCGGATCCATAGACATATAGTTTGATGACTTTAGAGACCATTGACATTGGCATGCGTTTCGATGCAAAACGGGTCCAACGGCGGATATATTTTTGACCCGAAATTATGATTTTGACCCTGTTCCAGAATTAGACTTTTGGACAGGCGTTTCCTAGATATATCTTTTACATCGGAAACGTTCTTGATATTTGTTTCAGCATCCGGAGCCGTTCGTGGATTTTGAGATTTATTGCTGATATACTTGATTGTTGGATTGTCATTTCCGTACCACCAGGCAAGATACCTTGCCACCTTACTATGTGATTTACTTATTCTTATTTTTAGTTATTTATATTCAGCATTACTTGTCTGTTGTTAGTATTATATTACTCTGCGTCCAAGTCATACTTGGGTGCAAGCAACCCTATCGGTCGTTTTTACTTGTTTTTGTTATTTTTCTTGCATTGACTTAGCCTAGTGACCACCCATTGATGATGAGTTATTGGTATATCTCATATGGCCTTGACATTTGCTTTATTACGTGTTATGAGTCATATGTAGGACACGTACTCGCATAGTCGGCTGGCCACCGATACGTCTGAGGCGTGCGACGGATAGAAGTAACTGCAAATAGAATTACATGCTAGTAGACTTGGCGGTTACTAGAGGTTCATATTAGTCATGGAGATGACGATAGTAGGCATTGGGTGGGGAGAACAATACCTGACGTATGGGCTTCTATTACACTTTTTCTTGTAACCCGGAAGCTCCGTTGGAGATACGGGTATGCTTACCCTCTCAGGTTGGCCACTAACGTTCTTGAACGTTATGTGCTTGGTCACTGGTGCCCAAGAGGGGACTATACAAGATCCTATTATCAACCGGGGCTCATGCGTCGAAGGATTGTATCTCAACTACATATTCACAGTAGAATGGTTAGGAACCCTTTTGCATGCATTCCTTTTTACTCTCAATTATATATCACAATTTATATAGCATGGTATTTTATTGTATCTTGTTACGTCCCTCTAAGGACCTGGTTATCTCTCCAGGTGTGTGCTTTCATGTCTATTCACAGGTGCTCTCACTCTTCTCACATTACAAGTCACTCAGCTCTCTATCATCTCTCAATACAAGTCTTGAGCCAGCGGATGCTTCGGGAGGCGATGTCCATACATTATGTCCCATATAAGTCTTGACTACACGCGTTCGCACGCTTCGAATCGCCAAGGAACTCCGTGCCTCGACGCATCCAAGCGAGTTTCGCACCACGAGCTTCCACTTGTACCTGTACATAAAAACTATGTGGGTGCCAGTACTCAACTGTACTGGTAGAATGAGCTCCTCGCCCACCCATACAAAATCATCACGTTAATTTACTTTGTGCAACATAGCCCCTTTTTCATTGTCTTTCTAGTCTTGTCTTAGGTTCAGTTTTAGGACAGACGCCTTGACCTATTTTGTGTCTCTAGACCATCCCGTGCTTGCACCAACAACGTTAACCTATCAAGTCGTGCTTGTCTTTCGGCACATAATCAGAGATGCAACTACACGATTGACTCCATTCCCATGTGACCGTGCTACAAACCCATATTGAGGCCGTGCCTCGCAATTCAGTGAGACTTAACCATATCGTCGCCTCGTGGCCCTTGCTACTTGATCACCAACTGACCCAATCGAGACTTGTGAACTTAGTGTCACTCAACCAACTTTGTCTTATGGCAGTTTCTTGACTTAAACTCCAACGACTCAAACCAACTTGTACAACTCTATGCCAACAACTTAAGACTCGATGCCACAACTCATGCCGAAGTACGTCGCCTATGTTGAAGCCAAATCTTAGGCCCAAACATTGTCTTCTAACTGTACACACATTCAACTCAACTCAATCCAAAGGCACACACGCGAATTGATGTCTGTGCCGACCCACCTATATAAGGTCACTAGCACCACAAGCTATACTTTGGACTTATAGCTTTGTTATTCGGGACCCTTTCAGCGCAAGTAGCGATTCCCGCTGAAAGTCCTCGACTAACCTGAGTGGTACTCCCAGCTCGGCTATACCGTGTTTCCTCCTAGGTCGAAACGATTCCGTGGCCCTGGGTTGTCGCTCGAAGAAACTTTTGCCCTTCTCGACAAGTTGTCCAATGACCATGCAAGACTCGACTCAAACTGACGTCTCATACAGTCATTCTTCTTCCAGTGTTACCATCTCTTTCAAAACCAATATCAAGACTTATATCATTTGAGACCGTCTCGACGACCCACGGTCGTGAGCATTCTTCCATGTTATCCTATCATTTTACTCAACTCAGAACGACCATTTGATAGCACTTTTTCTAAACTCGACTTGAAATCAAAATACTAAGTCCGTGCATCGTGCCTTAAACCGACTTGAACTCTATGCGACACACCACCGCCCAAGTCATACTCTATATGACGGGCCTTAGGTCGTGGAACCAAGTAATTTAGACATCCACAGGAAACGTGGGACAGTGCTTAGAAAAGACTTCAATCGTCTAGCATAATTTAGCCTAGCTCAATCGTGCAACAACTTGAGGAGCAAAGGCTACGTCAAGCCTCGCATCGGGGGAATGCGCCGTGCACGCATTTGACTTTGAACGACCCAGTCATTTGGGTGCCTAGACTTATGGCACCAGCTGCGCAACGCAACTTAACTCATAGGGCGGGTCAAGGCTATGCCAAGCCTTGAACGAATGGGACCGTACATGCTTTATGAAGCATTTATACGAGCGACGCCTATGACTTAGGCTAACTCTTAACTTTGTGGCGAAGACTAACTTTCTCTTCTCCCAAGCCACGGGACGAAGGACCGAGTGTCATTTTCAAAGCACGCCGTGCACCAACTCTAAGCCGACCGACCTTTCCATATTCTAACTCAATTCGACCCATCCGGATTATTCCCTTATCTATATGGATTCGTCTCTTTTATTATCAAGCCTACTTGTGCAAGTTAAAAACATGCAATTTATTATGTGAAGGCTAAGATGAGGCAAGTTTACCGAAACTATCCCACCTGAGTGCCTCGACCGAGCGATGTCTTCGAGTCGCCGTTGCAAGGCTAAGTCTGAACGCCGTCGGCATTTCAATTCCTTCGATTAACTGAGCGGGACGGGCCAATACATCATACACCACTCAGAAAAAGTTTCGTCCTCAAAATTAACTCAGTACTTACTTATCGACTTATCACTTTACTCAACTTTCAAGAACTCTCGCACACACTACGCCTATACGTTTCCTTAATCCGAGCCACGCTCGTACTACCCTCAATCTTTTCTTGAAAACATTATTTCAAAATTCTTGACACTTTTCCATTCCTCCAGTCTCACTTGATTTAACGTATCACTTAGTTGGATCGTGCACATATTCTAGGCGTCTCCAAAATACATGTATTTCAGCCAAGTCTCGTGATAGAGAATCCGCCATCACCACTCGAGTCGAATCGTGCACATATTCGGGCGTCCCCGATATACATGCATGTCAAGCGAGCCATGAGTGGTGCCTCCATAATTCCTATCTCTTCGCACCGGGACGTCTGCCTAACCGCTAGGCTAAAGTCATCCGTCAGTATTGGAATCATAGATCCCAAACAACAATATCAACACTGACTCCATCCTAAGGTCAAACCAAATTGATAGTACGAGATTTTCTACCCAAGCTTCCATCATTCTGATTTCTAAACATCGAGCATCGATTCCCTATACACATCCTAACATTCATCGCACGGGGTCCGAGTCATTCAGCAAAGCCATCCTATTGTAAGTTCACTCAACCAAATCTTTGATACATCAATATCGTTCGACCAACAAGCCATTTTGCATAGTCTATCTCTTCGAACATGTTCGACATAATCTGCCTATCAATCCTTTCAAGTCAAGTACGCTACGACACGATTCATCGCTAAACTATAATTCATATTTCATACACCCTAAGTCATTTATCCCAATTCACGTAATCGATCACGAGTTCGTCTGACTTAACAATATGTTGCACCCCGATCTCACACGAGTCAGATTATCTACGGTGGACATGAATCACCATGCACGCTCCCGCGGGATAATCATCCTCATCAAGACGTAACTCTTGTTTTGTGTTTAGACTAATTCATTCTCGATACGTAGATTGTATCTATTCAATCCTCAAGTTTACTCAATCATCAATCGCATGTCCAAATATCTTCGAATTTTTCTTCGCATCAAACCAACAAGTCGAGACAATCAAAGTTGCCGCGTCCTGATTTTTTGAGTTCGATCATTCCCGCGACATGAATCACCATGTCAACGCTCACGCGAAACAATCGTCCCAAATCTGACATGACGCATGTACGAGGTTAGAGTTGCACTCGCCCAAGTCAAAATTATCGACATTGTGATTATCAACGCAACCATCAAGACACAATTATTTTCATCCAACATTCATCTCAATTAAAATCCTAAGTACAGTATCCAACCGAACAATAACACTTGCACGATCTTCATTCGCCGAGTCAGAGTACCCCCGAGTTATCGCATATCGATCTTTGATACGCCTCAATACCGTCGACGATATGCATAACCTGACGATCTTCCTTTGCAACCAATTTCGAGTCGTGCTAATGATGCTATCTTCCGACTGGATAATCTCCTCGATGTTCAAATTCAAGTTCGATCATTATCCCTCGAATCATTCACAACATCAATTTCCTCAAACCTAAATTCGCGTATCGTTCATCCCTCTATCTTAAGTCATCAACCAACGTATTTCCTCCATTCGTATCGTCCCTTTGCTAACTCAAATTATCGAGCGAGCAACATTCAATCCAATTCTTAGAGTCATTCGCGTAACTTCAAAATCAAACCTTTCATGCACGATGTCTACCTGTCGTGCTAACTTTTCGTATACGATTTGTATCAATTTCTTCGCTCAAGTCATCCATTCGCACACCTTAACTCTTCTTCGATTTAGTTTCACCTACTCAATCATCTTCCCGTTTCATACTCGCACAATCCTCAATCCCGTGCACATTCTGTGTGCGTCAATTTCTAGGTTGTTCGAATCAACTCGTCCAAATCTTTGACTACAACTTGTTCAACGACACTCAATCTAAGGCTTTGCGTACATGCGACGCTTACTGATAGACTCATCGATATCTTGCATCCTTAATCGATCGACATCCCTGAAGCTATCGCAAACACCACTCAGGGATGAAGTCATTTAACAAATCCTCAAAACTATCATTCGAATCAAAATCGACTTCTTCAATTTTTTCGTTCGAACCATTCCTCGAATTTCAAGCACGCTCATCTATATCACATCGACGATAACATCGTCGCTCGATAGCACCCATATCGATAGTCATCTCACTTACTCAATCGATTCCAACTCATTGTCATCTGAGACGGATCGAATCTCACACTCTACTCTTCTAAGGTCAATGCAACTTTGGTGTATATGCCTAGCCCGACTTAGCCAACCGACCTTACGCAAACCATCTTTCTGTTTTATCAAAAACTGTTCTCCTACGTTTTGCAAAATAGATAGACTTGTTGTATGGACATCCCGTGGGACATTTGAGAGAGAGCGCACCGATGATATCAACTTTACGAAAGCAACACTTCAGAGTTTACAAAAACAACGAAATTAAAGAATTCAATCGATAGTCTAAGGACGTAAAGCCGTGCTCTGATACCATTATGTCAGGTCCCGCTCCCGAATGAGCGATCGTCCTCGCTAAGGCGTGATGTCGTACGAGCCTAGATTGTGCCCGTGCAAGGCAGTTCCATAACATCCGATTACAGCGGCTGCGACGGGGTCGTCGCACGGAAGTCCCAAGCAGAGACATTGAATAATAGCGGCAAAAAGTAAGAACAAAACACAAGTCATTCAAAATATGCATTTTATTGATATTGAAACAAGGATTACAAAGGGCGCAAGGCCAAGATTACAAGTCCCTCAAGCTTATTATTCTCACATTACAAGTCACTCAGCTCTCTCTCATCTCTCAATACAAGTCTTGAGCCAGGGGATGCTTCGGGAGGCGACGTCCATACATTATGTCCCATATAAGTCTTGACTCCACGCGGGCGCACGCTTCGAATAGCCAAGGAACTTCGTGCCTCGACGCATCCAAGCGAGCTTCGCGCCACGAGCTTCCACCTGTGCTTGCACCTAAAAACTATGTGGGTGTCAGTACTCAACTATACTAGTGGAATGTGCTCCTCGCCCACCCATACAAAACTATCACGTTAATTTACTTTGTGCAACATAGCCCCCTTTTTATTGTCTTTCTAGTCTTATCTTAGGTTCAGTTTTAGGACAGACGCCTTGGCCTATTTTGTGTCTCTAGACCATCCCGTGCTTGTACCAACAATGTTAACCTATCAAGTCGTGCTTGCCTTTCGGCACATAATCAGAGACGAAACTACACGATAGACTACATTCCCATGTGACCGTGCTACAAACCCATATTGAGGTCGTGTCTCGTAATTCAGTGGACTCAACCAAATTGTCGCCTCGCGGCCCTTGCTACTTGATCACCAACTGACCCAATTGAGACTTGTGAACTTAGTGTCACTCAACCAACTTTGCCTTGCGGCAGTTTCCTGACTTAAACTCCAACGACTCAAACCAACTTGCGCAACTCTATGCCAACAACTTAAGACTCGACACCACAACTCATGCCGAAGTACGTCGCCTATGTTGAAGCCAAATCTTAGGCCCAAACATTGTCTTCTAACTTACACACATTCAACTCAACTCAATCCAAAGGCACACACGCAGATTGTCGCCCGTGTCGACCCACATATATAAGGTCACTAGCACCACAAGCTATACTTTGGAGTTATAGCTTTGTTATTCGGGACCCTTTCAGCGCAAGTAGCGATCCCCACTGAAAGTCCCCGACTAACCTGAGCGGTACTCCCAGCTCGGCTATACCGTGTTTCCTCCTAGGACGAAACGATCCCGTGGCCCCGGGTTGTCGTTCGAGGAAACTTTTGCCCTTTTCGACAAGTTGTCCAATGACCATACAAGACTCGACTCAAACTGACGTCTCACACCGTCATTCTTCTTTCAGTGTTACCATCTCTTTCGAAACCAATATCAAGACTTCTATCGTTTGAGACTATCTCGACGACCCACGATCGCGAGCATTCTTCCATGTTACCCTATCATTTCACTCAACTCAGAACGACCATTTGATAGCTCTTTTTCTAAACTAGACTTGAAATCAAAATACTAAGTCCGTGCATCGTGCCTTAAATCGACTTGAACTCTATGCGACACACCACCGCCCAAGTCATACTCTATATGACGGGCCCTACGGTCGTAGAACCAAGTAATTTAGACATCTACAGGAAACGTGGGACAGTGCTTAGAAAAGACTTCAATAGCCTAATATAACTTGGCCTAACTCAATCGTGCAACAACTTGACGAACAAAGGCTACGTCAAGCCTCGCATCGGGGGAATGTGCAATTCACGCATTCGACTTTGAACGACCCAGTCATTTGGGCGCCTAGACATATGCCACCAGCTGTGTAACGCAACTTAACTCATGGGGCGGGTTATGTCTATGCCAAGCCTTGGACGAATAGGACCGTGCATGTTTTATGAAGCATTTATACGGGCAACGCCTATGACTTAGGCTAAATCTCAAATTTGTGGCGAAGACTTACTTCCCTTCTCCCAAGCCACGGGACAAAGGACCGAGTGTCATTTTCAAAGCACGTCGTACACCAACTCTAAGCCGACCGTTGGACCTTTCCATATTGTAACTCAATTCGACCCGTCAAGATTATTCTCTTATCTATGTGGATTCGCCTCTTTTTTATTAAGTCTACTTGTGCAAGTTAAAAACATGTAATTTATTATGTGAAGGCTAAGATGAGGCAAGTTTACCGAAATTATCCTACCTGAGCGAGGAGTCGCCTCGACCGAGCGATGTCTTCGAGTCGCCATTGCAAGGCTAAGTCCGAACGTCGTCGACGTTTCGATTCCTCCGATTGACTGAGTGGGACGGGACACTACAGGACGTACCCACGGTCTCATGCCCTTACACTGGGTGCGAGTCGTAACACTAGAGGCCACTCACCAATATACCGCAATGTACTAACCCTTAAGCACCTAGGTACGAAAATTCGCTTGGACATGCTGAGGCATTGGAGCTTTGTTGGTACTTGAAGTTATGCAGTTGGAGATGTTGTCTTTTGTTTATAACAGACATAATATATGTGGTAGTGTTGAATGTAATAATTTCATGAGTTGTAAGCCTTATAGCATCGTGATTGTATAAAGATTAAATATTTGTGATCGAGTTATTCCTTGGCCTAGCATTGTTGTATTAATTCCATTGCAAATTATCAATAAAGGGAATCATTTTTATGTATCTTGTGTTTATCAACTTTTCTACTTATTTTTCCTATAATGACTTATATTTTGATATGTTCTATCGACAGTTTTGTTCTTGTTTTGTACAAGTGCAATTCAGATTTGTACGACATCATGTCTAGTGGCGACTTTAGGTCCTATGGGATTGGGACTGACATTATTGTCTCTCCTTTTCAGCAAGGTGAATCATTGTGTATGCTTCTTAAGGAGAGTAGTAAATTGACCCCATCGCCATTATCGTAGCACTTTCTTATATGAATTAGTCCTATAAGGAGCACTAACCAAATAAACTTGGAAGTATTTATTGAAGTTAACATATGGTAATGATCATGATAACAACTTTTATGACTTTTACATCAAGTTCCTATCATATGTAAATATGGTACGTGAAGTAAATCTATGATGCTAGTTGTCAAGTAGAGGTTGAATAGTTGATACTCTTCTTTTAATGCAAATCAAGTTCAATGATCTTGAGCGAGTTTGAGAGTTCTCCTTAGTGAATGAGTCTAGAAGAAGGAAGAATATGAAAAATGTTATATTAAATTGCATCAAGTCATCAACATAAGGTGAATAACCCAAGTAATAAAATGGCATAAGATGATTTAACTGATAGCCAAGACTAATATGTAAAATATTCTAGCTTCTAGTAATCCTAGATATTTTTGGCAGGAATAGTTACATATTCACTCCCTATATTGGCGAATAAAATTTGTTATATGTACTCAAAAGATGTTAAGATAGTGAAGATGCAACCTTTTGTCTTACTATTTCCTACTTGTTCCCAACAAAGACTTCTAAATTGCTCGGTTGTTCAGGTTTCAAGTATTCTCTATTATTTATAAACAAATTTTGGGTCGAACGTTATATCATGATCTAAATCCTAAGTTAGACATCTTCAGGACTGAAACGCTAATTTCAGAATGTTTCTGAAACCCAAAGTCTAATTATCGAATCATAACTCAAGATCATTCAAGAGAGACTCATTTATTAATGAGTAATCAAAATGTATTAGTGAATTATCTAATAATTAAATTCTTGGAGAGTAGCACTAGCACACACACAAAAACTCCTATCGAACCGTAATTCTATCGTAATTTATTTCATGTTTATGACTATATATCACAGTTTTATGAAATTTCTAATTTAATCAAACAAAGACTTAAATTCCTTGTTAATATACATATTTAAGCCCTAAATTGAGATCGTCCCAATTGATTTTTCGTTAAAGCAATTGATTGGTTAGTGCAATAAGTCTCACAGCCTAAGGCTTCCAAGCCTTTTTTCGATCTAATCATAAGATCGAGTGCATATGATTAGTCATTGGTATCCCAGTTTAGTCTTCTTCGATAAATGTGATTCACAATCCAACAGTCGAATCAATATTTATTATATACTCTAATTAGAGACAATAAATAGTTTTGAAGGTCCTTGACGAATTCTCAAATGATATCCCTCTATAGACATAAAAATTAACATAATTTGTTCTTCTACTAATTAATATTGGATGATCTCCGCCATCCCCTCCCCCCAGCCTTTTAGGTGACAACCATTTTTCTCTTCCAATAATTAATATATGCAATAGTAAACAATCATTCATCAACAACCTCATGAAATTTTATTAGAACATAAACAAGTATATTTAAAAACGAAATTGCTCTATGGCTAGCTTAGTACTAGCTCACTACTAGCAAATGATGATGTGGCGGAGAGAGGTAACCAAGTTTACCGGTTTAGCTGGTTAACATTAATATTAACATTAACATTAACATTAATGTTAAAATTAACACTAACATTAATATTAACTTTAATATTAAAATTAATATTAATATTAATATTAAATTAAAATTAGCATTAACATTAACATTAAATTTATACTAAAATTAATATTAACTTCAAATTAACATGAATATTAATATTAATATTAACATTAGCATTAATATTAATTTTAACATTAAAATTAAAATTAATATTAACATTAAATTAAAATTAGCATTAGTATTAACATTAACAATAAAAATTTTAGGTAATTAATTTTTGGGTTAAAATATGACATGCCAGTTGCTATGTCACTTCCATGTCAGATACCACACAATGGGAGATGCCATCACCTAAAATTTTTGGTAACCAATTAACATAAGAAAAATATTTAAAGAATATTTTTCAAAAGTTGCTGACCAGCTAAACCTGTAAACATGGTTATCTCACTCCGCCACATCAGCATTTGCTAGTAGTGAGCTAGTACTAAGCTAGTCATATAGTAAGATTGATTAAAAACATAAATATACCCACATATAATGAATACTTCACTTTATAATCTACAATAGATGAAAACATATAGGTATGTACTTCTCACTCAAAGCTCATGATTAAATTTCCAAATATCAATATTATACTGAATATAAAAGCTCATAAAAAAGCTAAATTTTAAAAGCACTAAAAAATTCACCTAAGTAATTAATCAATTCTGAATAAAACTTCAACTGGATTGCAAAAACAATTTCAGTGAAGCAGCATACTTTCTCCTTTGGGCTCCTCTATCAGATCTGGCTAAACAAAACCAGTGGGGTAAGACCCCAAATAGCAAGTACCATAAAATAAGTCAAACTATGGACTAAAACTAGCAATAACTAACATATCAATGGATAGAGATATAATTAAGTAAAAGCAGATCGAGACTCGTGCACTAACAAAGCACTTATCTCGAACCTAGAAAGACAATAAGTAAAGCATCTTGGAGCATATGGTAATTAACATGTGACGTAATGCAAAATGTAGACATGTTAAGTAAATGAAAGCTTGAGAGTAAAAATAAACTGAACATATGAGCTTGTGAAATAGCCGGGTCATGAGCGCATGGTGACTCGGCATAGGGATCATATATAGCTTGTGAGATAACTGAACATGTGAGCATGTGGGATAACTAGAGCATGAGAGCATGTGAGAACTATATAGAACAACAATTATAGGATGACTTAGGAACTATTCCGGAAGTCGAGTTACAACCCGTAAACCAAACAAAGACCGGGGTTGTAACCCTTCTCCTGAACAGAACTTAGTCTTTAATTATTGTACAACATAGGGATCATGTATAACGTGTGAGTACTAAATACGGCAGCAAATGATAAGATGACTTAGGAGCTATTCCGGAAGCCAAGTTACAACCCATAAACCAAACAAGGACCGAGATTGTAACCCTTCTCCTAAACAGAAATCAGCCTCTAATTATTTATCGACAAAATTAAGGCGTAAACAATAATGTACTAAAATAAACATATGGACACTGCCTAGACAAAACTAAACTGGACTGAACTACATCCATCAATCACGGCCAAGCAATGAGTATGACTTGATACTTTAACTAACTAGGATTATCACAAGCCTAGTTACTAATAAGATGCAATGAGATATTCCAACAGCCACAAGCCCTGCAGACTTAATCCAGGTTATCCAGTTGCAAGTTGAGAGAGTTGGATTAGATGACTTGGGGGTGCAACACATGACAGTGTGCTAGAAATATGTCCGACTCAACGGCAGGCTACAAGTCCAATTAAAGCACCCAGATAACGGGACTGCCTATAGCTGGAAAATCTCTTTATGAACTACTTAATCAATCTAGTCATTAACCTAGTCAGATTCAGTATGAATCCCTGACCGTGATAACAAGGAATTCATGTCCTAGACATGATACAGACGAGACATGTAGCTTGTTCACTCATACACAATGCATTCAACCACAGTCACTACCAAAATACAGTAAATTAGCGACGGACAATTAGCGACGAAAATTTTCAGTCGGCGTTAGCGACGGCTTCGTGGCCGCTCGCCGACGGATTACCTACCACACGCCTTTACATTTTTTATTTTAATTTTAGGGGGAGAAAGGTCGCACATCCGTCGCTAGGGTGTCGGAGATATAGCGACGGATCGATAGTCGTCGCTACATAGTCGATTATTTGGCGGGAATTGTGTCGAGAATTGGCGAAACATTTTTTCGACTATGTAGCGACGGATATTCAGTCGGCAAGTATCAAAAATAGTGACTACCGGGCGACGGATTCTATGACGTCGCTATTCCGTCGCTAAATATACGTTCCAGACTTAAATTGAAACGGCGGAGGGAACTTTTCGCATTCCCCCCAAATTCACTCTCTCTCCTCTCTCTCTCTCTCTCCCGCGGCTTCGGTGATCGGCGTCGGTGTCCTCTCCTCTCTCTCTCCCGAAGGTAATCCTCTCTCTCTCTCTCTTTCTCTCTCTCTCTCTGTCGCGGTATCGACGTAGGGGCAGCGGGGACGACGGGCTTGGGGACATTCGGGGGTTGGGCGGCTGGCTTGGGGCTGTGGCATCGGGGGCTGGGCGGCGGGTTTGGGGTGGGGGCGTCGGGGACTGGGCGGCTGGCTTGGGACAGGGGCGTCGGGGGCTGGGCGGTGGGCTTGGGACGGGGGCGGCGGGGACTGGGCGGCGAGCTTGGGGCGGGGGCGTCGGGGGCTGGGCGGCGTGCTTGGGGCGGGGGCGTCGGGGGCTGGGCGGCGGGCTTGGGATGGCGAGCTTTGGTCGGGGGCGGCGGGGGGCTTTGCTTATCAAATTCATCTGTGTTTATATATTGGCTAAATAATGTGTTACCATATTGGGTGTTATCCATTAGTTTGGTGGTGTTTGGATTAGTAAATGTGAATATGGAGTTTGGGTTCATGGTGTATATGTTCACTGTGTCAAGGACAGTGTGAGTTCTTCATCTACATAAGTCACTGAATAAGTGAAGTTTTTCCTGGAGTTTGGACATTCGCTTCACCAAAGTCACTGAATAAGTGAAGTTTTTCCTGGAAAACCGACCCTTAGAGTGTATCAGTTGTGTGCTTCTATATAGATGTATATATCTATACATCTAACTGTGATATACATATATATGTGTATGTGTGCTTTAGAGAGTGAGAAATGAAGGCAGGCCTACCATACTATCACCATGTACGACGTGTTCCAGCATACGCACAAAAGACGGAAGGACGGAAGCTTCGTCGACGAGAGGGCCAAGAAGACTGATGTAAGTACTTATGTTTATGAGATTTACGTTAGAATTAAAAGTATTCGGACTATAACTTAGGTAAACTTAGGATTCACACTTAACTTAGTGAAACATAGGATTTAGATTACAACGTAGGTAAATCTTATAATATAAACACATTCATTTGATAGGCTGCGTTTCGTAAGGCCCTTAGTCTCAGTTAACTGACACCGAGGATGTCGGTGAAACGACGCCCGCCCGGACGCCCTCTTCTTTGGCCGCTCGCAACGACATATTCGTAGATACCGTCGGCGGCTTTAAGAAAGGGCTCATGTACGGACTCGGCTCCCTAGGGCCGTTGCACATGGCGACGCAGAGATTTCCACCGACACCGCCTCCTCCCATGGCCTCGGCAGACGATGATGTTAGGTCACAGCTTACGCAGCTGCACGAGGCGGTGTCGTCCTTACGGGAGCAATTTGCCACGTACTTTTCGCCTCCGTCTGCTGCTGCCGGTCCGTCTGCTGATGGTGTTGGTCCGTCTTCTACTGGTCCATCGACTGCTGGTGTCGGTCCTCCTTCCGTGGGTCATCTTTCTTTCAACCCTGATGCCCCTGTGGTACGGCCTACGACTGTGACGTCACTCCTGGATCTCATGTCGCCAGAGCAACTACGCCGACTTCCGAGCAGTGTCTACAACGGCTTGCCGCCGTACCTAGTGGAGGAGTATATTCGTCGGTCGCAGCTGGGATTACCACCACCGGACAATCGACATCCTCATTCTTCTTAAAATATTGTATTAAGAAAATTTGGAATATTTGTGAGAGCTTTGGATTAATTATGCTATAATCGGATTATAGCACCGGATATTATGTTACTCTTCAGGATAATTGATGTTTATTTTCTATTAATTTGGTTTGGTCTGTGATTCTTGGATAATTGGTGTGCATTAAATTCGTATGTACATATTTGGTCTATGTGATTCTTGGATAATTGATGTGTATTATATATTTGGTCTATATGATTGTTGGATAATTGGTGTACATTATATATTGGTTTGGTTTATGCATATTTTTGTGAACAGGGAAAGTGCTGCAATTTTTTTCCAAAAAATCTCAGTTAGCGACGGACTAGTGACTGGTTAGCGACGGATATTCCCAGTTTTCGACTGATTTTTGACGGATGAGCCATCGCTAACTGGAGATTTGAAACTGTTTCCAGGTAGCGACGGGTGATCGACGAAATATCCGTCGGCAAGGTTCTGGTGGTATATAGTTCGACGGAATAGCGACGGATTAGTCGTCGCCAAGGCGACTGATAATCAGCCACTAATCAGTCGCTCTCGCGACGGCGTAGCGACGGACAATCCGTCGACAAGGTTCTGGAAATTGCTTGACATTTCCAGAACCATGGCGACGGATAATCCGCCACTAATCAGTCGCTCTATCGACGGCGTAGCGACGGATTAGAGACGACTATTCCGTCGCCATGGTGCTGGAAATGTCAAGCATTTCCAGAAGCTGATCGACGAATTTTCCGTCAGCAAACCGTCGCTAATCCGTCCTTTGTTATCGATGGCGATCGACGGATTAGCGACGGAACGATACACTCTGATACGCTATTACGACGGTTTACCGACGGAACTTTACGTCGCTATTGTCTAAACAGTTCAGTATTTAATACTTGAAATGGACGACTGTCCGTCGAAAAGTAGTCGCTAATGCTTCGTATTGTGAAGTCGACATGCCGTCGCTAGTCCATCGCTTGACGACTACGTAGCGACGGACCGTTATTAGCGACGAGCTGATTGCCGACGGATTTTTTTGGCCAAAACCCGTCAGTGATCGGTCGCTAATAGAAATTCCCGTCGGACTGGCGACGGATCTGGCCATCGCTAAATCGACAAATTTTGGTAGTGAGTGTCAAAAGAGTTACATTAGTAAGGGAAAATAGATGTCGCAACAGCAACTTGATTAAGCATGTCATGTTAGGTTTACTTGTCATGTAAAGAGTACTTGTCAAGAGTGTGCCTCGACGGGCCACTATCATGTAAAGCAAAGAAGTGATATGTAACATGAGTGCACCACAACGGGTCACAATCTAGAATAAGCAGAGAAGAAATGTGTAGCATGAGTGCACCACGACGGGCCACTATCTAGATTAGGCAAAGAAGAGACGTGTAGCATGAGTGCACCACGACTGGACACTATCTAGATTAAGCAAACATGACAATAAGGATCACATATAGAAAGAATTAGATAAAAGACGTATCATGGCATGGGAGAAGAAATAAATAAAAGTACTACTTGACATAAAACAACAATTGAATCTATGCTAGTGTTAAGAATATAAGGGTGTACAATTATTCTCTAAATATACAAAATCATCTAATCATGATAAGAATTTATTACAGTCGAAGGAAACCTCAAAACGTCAAGTACAAAAAACATGCCAAAAGATCAAAACTATGATTGAAATTATCAATCGGATATGAACTCCAACTAAAGTGAAACAATAAGATTCTCAAAGCCAAGACAAAGATCTACAACTTTCATGTCGAAAGTTGGAAAAAATTTTGGCCACAATTCAGCAAAAAATGACATAAAATAGCAAAAACAACCAAAATAGGCACTATGCGGCCAGGCACTATACATCTATACGGACTGGCACTATGCGACCAGGCACTATGCAGCTATGCGGCCAGGCACTATGCAGCTATTCGGACTTGCACTATGCGGCCAGATACTATGCAGCTATGCGGACTGGCACTACGCGGCCAGGTACTATGCATCTATGCGGATTAACACTATACGGCCAGGCACTATGCATCTATGCAAACTGGCACTTTGCGGCTAGACACTATGGATCTATGCGGACTGGCACTATGCGGCCAGGCACTATGCAGCTATGCGGACTGGCACAATGCGGGCAGGCACTATCCATCTATGCTGACTGGCACTATGCGACCGGACACTATGCATCAGTACGGACTGGCACTATGCGACCAGGCACTATACAGCTATGCGGACTGGCACTATTCATCATTCCTGCCAGAACCAGAACTGATGAACATAGAAGATGTCCAAAACTTGCTTTGGCCATAACTTTCTCAAAACAAGTCAAAATCTAACTTTTCAAAGGTCAAAATTATGTAGAATCAAATTCTCTACCACATGGAATAATTAGTTTTCGAAAACAAATAAGTTTGATAGATCAAAACCAAGAAAAACTAAAAATGGCATAAATTTAGATCTACAAGAATCTACCCATGAAAATGAAAAAATTCTAAGTTCTAAAGCGACTTATAATCATGTAAGAAAGAGTTTAGAATAAACAAAATAACATTTGTCCAACATTTGGCAAGATGTACTTGCCTTAGGTTGGAGGAGAAAATGAAAAGGAAGAAGATGACGAGAAATAAAATAATGGAAGAGAGAGAAAGAAGTTTGGGTTTTATACAAAACCATCTCATCTCAAACCAACTAAATCAAACCAAGCCAGACCAAGTTGAACGAAACCAAATTAAACCAAGTCAAAATTAAACCAAAGCAAGGTTAAGAAAGATAAGTCAAATACGGGTCACCTGACAAAGGCCAGAATTCCGTATATGTACATTGAAAATACGTATAACAGAAAAAGTGAGTGACTGTCATGCAGTCGGAATACAATGGTACACTGGCGATATGCCGGTCAAGAATAAAATTTATAAGTTGGAAAAAAATTTAAAATATTCCAAAAATTAATAAAATATGAAATACAGTACAAAAGTACGTATCGGTATATAAATATCGATACTGTGAGACGAGTCTCACAACTCTCACATCCTTAGAAAAATTCCATCCTCAGAATTTCTTAAAGATAGTCGAGCAAGATAACGTAAACAAAAGCTCAAGAAAATAATTGGCATATAAGTAAATGAAGGCAACAGTAATATAAATAAATGCCTAAGCAATAATTGAAGGCAATAGTAATCTAAACAAATACGTAAGCAATAACACAAGCACAATCAAGAAGTGCTGGATGCATATGAATAAATATTCCTTCTGAGTTAGTTGAGTACGGACCAACGTCCTCGCTGGCGTACGCTGACTCCCAAAATGGATAAATGTCAAGTCTCAAAGTAAGTCGGTACCAATGACTTAGTCTAAGACATGACACCACCCAGGACGTATCGTCGTAGTCGAGATATCTAATATTTATCACATATTTCGACTATGAGGACAGGAGAGTGGGACGAAAAACTCGCATTCACTCACGAATAAGTCAAACCAACCATTGTACTCTACATATAGATAGAATACAAAGTCGTCGACAAGAACCCAAGATATACTGCCACTACCTGGCTTGCTACTGAAAGACAGATCCAAAGGTCATAACTGAAGGAAGACCATGAAGATGGTACCTAAGACTCCCAAGGTACAACCCTCATGCCGATACTACAGCTGCTCCTGGTACTGCGCATTCAACTGTGCTCTTAGCTGCCTGATCCTCTGACCTGCGATGGCGATGGGTACTGTGCCAATGGTTGAACGTCTAGTATTGGCCCCAACTGTTCGTCCACTGTTGGAGGTGATGACTGAGGTGACTGAAAGCACTACAGTAGTATATCCGGTAGATGGTCGTCCTCGAGATGTCGGATATGGGCAAGTGCTAATTGAATGGTCCACTGCTATACAGCGAAAGCATCGTCTATTGGTCGTCCAACAAACTGATCTAGAATGTCCTAAATTTTCATAATAGGCACAGGCTTGTTCTGTCCAATACTGCTGCTGGTTTCTCAGCCTCTGAGCTTGCTACTGCTTAACCAACGATGGTGCCTGCTGGTCGGAAGGCTGGAAGGATGACGATCCACCTTGACTCCTCCAGGAACAAATTCCTATCATGTGGTCAGGTGAACCACATGATAAACATAGAAAGTTAGCCTTTCAACAAGTAAGATGAGTGTGTCCTTCCCTTCCACAGAAGGAACATACGACTGGTAACTCCTGGTGCTGGTATGGACGTTGGTCTGCTAGTACTGGTGATGGACGTTGGGATAAAAAGTCTGATACGGGTGAATGGTACCTCTTACAACCCTCAGTTCTAGATTTGGTCCTCCTGGCTACATGTTCTTGCTCTCATACTGCCTCTACGATAGGTCGGGCTCGATATGCTGACTGGCTGGATGACTGGTACTGTCTGGCTTCAATCTGTACTTCTTCTGGATGTAAGTCCTTGGCTTGAAATTTATCGGGTATTCTTTGTTCACTTTGGTCTATTAACATCTGGATACTCTACTGGAGAACGAGATCTCGTCATTGTTGTGACTCCATCATTTTTTTGATAATCCCTATGAGTGTTGGTACATCGGGCTGATCTGGAACTACCTTCACTCGGACTGCTGACTGTACGGGCATAGTGGGATGATCGGGATGGACTAACATCTCTGCCCTCGAGTCAACTTTCGACTCTGCACCTGAATGCTGAGACTGATCCTCCACAACTAGCCTAACAGAAGATTGTTGACCTGCCATTGGCAGAACCTGAACAAGGTAATCGGAAGGATTAGGAACATTGTCCCTGAAAGTTAAAGGACACAAGGATCAAATTGAGGGAACAGAAGAGATCAATAATCAAGGCAGATATCAGGTCAAAGGATCAGAGATAGAGAATAATACGAAGGATATCAATAAAGGATAATTGTGATTGAGATAATGTCACCCCCAGTTTTCGAATTAGGTGTATTTTCGTCATTTTCCAAGTTTTATAATTTTTGGGAATTTTATTTGATTTTATAGGATTTTTAGGGATTTGGTTGATTTAGTTTAAATTTTATCCAATTTGGACTTAAGTTGGAGATCCGGGTAGTCTGGACCCTAGTGGGACCCACATACTAGCTGGGCTTGGCCCACATACCATCCTAACTAGGCTAGAAACCATAAACCATACTCCCATGGCTTAACTAGTCATTAAGAGGCTTAATTAGTCAATTTGGAGTTAAACCAAACCAAACCAAACCGAACCAAACCCAAACCAAAACAAACCAAGTCTAATGGGTTTGGAGGCCTAATGGGTCTCCACCCAAACCCATTAGGCCCCCCATGGCCGGTCGCTTGTAGGCCACTCCCCCTCCTCTTTTCTTCACTCCAAAGTAATCCCTCTCTCTCTTCTTTTCATTCTTTTCTTTTGAAGCTTCTTCTCCCTCAAGGAAACCAATTCTAGGTATGCTCATTAACCCCCATAAATTCCTCTTTTACATTTATTTCCTTCACAATAAATGTGGAGGAGACCATTCTCTACTTAATGAACATAGCTTTTATAGGTTTTTCCTAAAAACTAGTTTAGGGATTTTATTAGGGGTTTTCATTTTTAGAGAGGAATATATGTATATGTGTATATATATTTATATGTATTGTGTGTGTGTAGAGAAGAGTGGTGGTGGTGGTGGTGTGAGAGTGTGTGTGAGAGTGTGTGTGTATGTATTTATATATATATATAGATATGTGTGTGTGTATGTATTTTTATATATAGATATGTGTGTGTGTATGTATTTACATATATAGATATGTGTGTGTGTGTGTGTGTGTTGTGTGTGTGTGTGTGTGTGTGTGTGTGTGTGTGTGTGTGTGTGTGTATGTATTTACATATATAGATGTGTGTGTGTGTGTGTGTGTGTATGTATATATATATATATATATATATATATATATATATATATATATAGCTAGATGATTAGATAGATATATAGATAGATATATATATAGAGAGAGGGGAAGGAGTTGTAGAAGAAGTAGGAGAAGAAGAAGAAGAATAGGAAGTAGCTGCAGCAGCAGCAGTATACTGCAGTAGCAGCAGCAGCAGTTAGTAGGACAGCAGCAGCAATTAGCACTAGGAGCAGCAGCAGCATTTAGCATTAGGAGAAAAAGGAGAAGGAGAATAAGAAGAAGAATTAGAAGAAGAAGAATTGGAAGAATTAGAAGAAGAAGAATTAAAAGAGGAAGAATTAGAAGAAGAAGAATGAGAAGAAGAATAAGAAGAAGAATTAGAAGAAGAAGAAGAAGAAGAATTGGAAGAATTAGAAGAAGAAGAATTAGAAGAGGAAGAATTAGAAGAAGAAGAATAAGGAAAAGAATGAGAAGAAGGAAAAGAATAGGAAGAAGGAAAAGAATGAGAAGAAGGAAAAGAATAGGAAGAAGGAAAAGAATAAGGAGAAGGAAGAAATAAGAAGAAGAATAAGGATAAGGAGAAGGAGAAGGGAAAGAAGAGTAGTAGTGTAGGAATGTAGGAAATCAAATTAGAGAGGGTTGTGAGTGAATCGGATTTGGTGAAAGGGTGAAATTGAGTTTCGAGTGTCGGAACGCGTCCAAAATTGGATGAGACTTAGATTATGTGAATTAGATTTTGTGGGTAGGCTTCCGAGTTAAAATCGGGGTTTCGTGTGGGAGTAGGACGATGGTATCGTACGATATCATTAAGTATCTCGCGATACTCAAGATAATCGGTGATTCGACAACATACGCCGTAAGATAGACTGGATGTCCACTCTACCTAGAAAGCTTGGTAGGTAATGATAGTGTAGGCTAGTATCCTACTACCCTAGGAAGTACGGGTCGAAATACCAAGCATAGGTAGGCTAATTTGGTATTGGGCTAGGTTAGGAATTTACCTTTGTAAAGGGTAAATTTAAGATATTAGCCTACGGCCAAGATATGGATTTCGGAGTTCAAGATGGACTCGGATATGGGTTGTAAGGGTTGGTAATGGTTAGAAATAGTCGCCTAGACCTAGTTTTGACCTTGGTTGACCACGGTTGACTTTTTAGACCAAAAGTCAAACATGGGTCAACACTTTACCCAATTTAGTCCCAAATTCTATTAGACTTGAACAGTTGATCAAGACCTAGGGTTGACCTAGGGTTGACCTAGAGTTGACCAGAGTTGACCCGTTGACCAAAAGTCAACTATAAGTCAACTTTCGACCTAGTTTGATATGGATTGACTTCCAATGTTCTCCTATGACCAAGGTTGACCTAACTAGACTTGTCTTGACCTAGAATGACTTAATAGGATTTAAATTGATTTAACTTTACTTCCTAAACATAGTATTGATACGTCTTGTTATCTATAGGTCCTCGAGGTGCTGCATTGGATCCAATTGACATATTATATCATATCGCAGGCGAGTACATTCTTTGATAATTTTTCCTAATTTATGATAACTGTTATGATTCATGTACTTAGTGTAGATATACTTATTCCTGACACATGGTTCTCACGGATTGGTATTCCTGGATCTCGACGAGAGATGTTACTCCTTGTTAGCTTAGGATGTATTATGCAAGCTCTCTTGTAGCTCTTGCACAATATGTGGTCACTGATTCTAGAGAAGACTTGCTCCCTTCTCATAGAATCCCGTACAGTGACGTGTCCTGTTTGGATCCATTCTACCAGTTGGGGGTGGGGGAGTAGTAGCGTATGCCTGTGATCAAATCCATCCCGCATTCCCGAATAGTGTTAGTCATATACCGCACTTATGACTAGCCAGGCCAGTTACTTACAGGTGCCAAAGCCGATCACAAGTTGAAGCTACTACTCACACACATTGGATAGATGGCTTATCCTGATTTATGTACATTCCATGATCAGTTCTATTTTCCTGTTCTAGCTCTAGCTCTACAGCTTACCATGCCATGATACATATATGTACACTCCATGATTTATTGTATATGCTCTATTTACAGTCTTATGGCTTTTATTCTATCTTGAGATCTGTTATGAGATATATGTACTCGTTCCATCCCGACCGGATATGTTGATAATGTTTACAGATGCAGAGGAGGACTATTATTGCACTTACTACGACCCACCGGACGTAGTAGGTTTAGAGACAGATACCCTAGATCCGCAGGGTGCAGTACCGTAGGACGAGATACCGCCTGTCCTGTAGATAGAGTAGTTTTTTTTGTACTGGACCTTGTCTCCAGTTATTCTTGGGACTGTTATCATTTTGGCTTGTATTAGAGACTTTGGACTTGGACTTGTATATTCTTTGTGTTTGGACTTGACTTGTTATATTTTATTGTCGTGTTGTCTTTATCATTCAGTATTTATTTTATCATCTTAGAGTTGTGATTAGTACTCATATATTATCATTGCTTGTCCTCCGTTTGGAGTTGATCATATTTTCGACAGGTTTTGATATTATATAAACTGTTGTTAGAGTAGTAAACCTACAGCGTTCCACGCCGTTTTACCGTGAGGGCTGGGCGTTGTTACGCATACGTGCCCTTACAGCGGGTGCGGGTCGTGACACATTTTTAGTGGTGGCCCATGCAGGTCCTGAAGTCGCAATTAGTGCGATATCGTGGCGGCACTCGTCTTAGAGTGTTGACTACGAGCCTGTGTTACATATAGGAGGTGGTAGGCTAAGAGTACTCAATCACAGTAGGATCTTTCCTTGCTTATCTTGCTTACCGTCTTTGATATTGATTTAATATATTCTAAGCTGTCCTCCTTTGATATAATCATTCTTGTGCCATATTGATATCTTTTTTTCAATCTGTCTCCAGGATGGTTATGACTCATTCTTCCGGTGAGGAGCACGGGGAGACAGAGAGGTCTGCTACCTCTAGCGGACAGGCTCCAGTCACTTCCCCTGCAGTTGGGACTTCAGTAGGGGCTCTCGGAGGTACACCTCTAGCGCTCTCGATGATTGTCCCTGGGGTCATTGCGGGTGCTCTTCCTGTAGTGCCGGGGGCTACGACGGGAGCTGTCGGGGGCATTCCTCCTCCTCCTCCTCCTCCTCAGCAGGGGACTCCTCTGATGGAGGTGGGAGCTATTCATCCGTTGCCTCCTCTGCCCACAGACATGGGGCAGATGATCGCATTCTTTCAGCAGGTGCTGGAGTCCCAGCGGGCCCAGCACGAGGCACAGATGAGACAGACTGAGGCCATGTGCCAGGGCATGGAGGATGCCCATAGGTTGGCTCTAACTACGGTGGAGCGTGGGGCTCCACAGCAGGAAGTACAGCAGCAGAAGCTCGGAGACATCCAGGCTTTCAAGAAGATGGGTCCGAGGGATTTCAGAGGGACCGAGGGCATTGTATATGCTGATGACTGGCTCGAGGATATCGAGCATCAGATGAGGGCCTCTCGCTGGCAGACGACCTGAAGGTCAAGGCGGTTGGCTTGCAGTTATTAGATGTTGCCCGGACATGGTTTCGGAACGAGCCGGCTCTTGCAGGAGAGGGCCACACTTGGGCTGAGTTTTGGGCCCTGTTCAGAGAGAAGTTCTTTTCTCCCACAGACAAGATCGGCCTAGTGTGACAGTTTCAGAACCTGCAGCAGGGCAGTATGACTGTGGAGGAGTATGCGGCGGAGTTCGGCCGGCTGAGCCGATACGCCGAATACATGGTAAGCGATCCAGTGATCCGAACAGAGCACTTTCGGGAGGGATTGACATGGGATATCAAGATCATGATCCCTTCCTTCTATGCGACGTATGCAGAGGTCTATGCAGAGGCTCGGAAGGTAGAGACAGAGTGGGGCTTAAAGCCGAAGAGGGATCGTGATTTGTTTTCGGGGGCCAGTAGCAGCGCGGGGGCTGTTAAGCGCCCTCAGCTTCAGCATCAGCCATTCCAGCATCATCAGCAGCAGGTGCAGGCCAGGGCATCTGTCCAGAGGGTTCAGCAGCGTCAAGGACAGGATGATCCTCTGTGCCACTACTGCAAGAAGCCCGGTCACCTCTTTGAGTTCTGTAGGAGGAGGCTGGGGTTGTGTCTCTTTTGCGGTGCCGATGGGCATCAGATGCGGGAGTGTCCTAAGAACCCCCGTGTCGCTGGAGCAGCTCAGAGGGCACCTATTTTGAGGACACCAGCTAGTGTGCCTGTAGTTCAGCAGCGGGGTCCACTTTCGACCCAGCAGTAGCAGTTTGTCCAGCACCGCCAGCAGAGGGGTGTTCAGGGTAGAGCCTTTGCTCTTACAGCCGAGGAGATGGAGCCTATTGCAGATGTTGTTGCAGGTTCTGTTCTGCTCGATTCTTTTCCAGCTTTAGCCTTATTTGATTCTGGTTCTACGTACAGTTTTGTGTCTATTTCTTTTGCTCTTAGGCACAATATTATTGCTGAGTATCTTGGTAGGAATTGCAAGATTATGACTGGGAATGGCATCATCCTGGTTAATAATGTTTACAAGGGGCGAAGAGTTTCTTTGAGAGGCCGGGAGCTGAGTGCGTGTTTGCTCGTAATGCTACTTTCGAGTTATGATGTGGTACTCGGTATGGACTGGTTGAGCATGCACCATGCTAGCATAGACTACAGAGGGGGCAGGATTCTGTTCAGGCCGCCGGGAGAGCCGGAGTTTGAGTTCACCAGAGGTGCAGCGGAGCCGGAAGATGGATTCTACGGAGCATTGTTGGCGGGGCCGGTGTTGCCACATCCACTTATTGCTGAGTTCTTGGATATCTTTCCCGAGGAGTTGCCCGGGATGCCGCCAGATCGTGATGTTGAGTTTTCTATAGACCTAGTGCCGGGCGCTGAGCCTATCTCACAGCACGTCTATAGAATCAACAACAGTGAGTTAACGGAGCTGAAGAAGCAGGTCGACGAGCTGGAGGACAAGGGCTTTATCTGATCTAGTTCTTCACCTTGGGGCGCGCCAGTTCTTTTCGTCCCGAAGAAGGATGGTACGGTACGTATGTGCATTGATTACATGGCACTCAACAACCTTACCATCAAGAACAAGTATCCTTTGCCAAGGATTGATGACTTGTTCGACCAGTTGAGCGGGGCGAGGGTGTTCTCGAAGATCGACTTGTGTACCGGGTACCATCAGCTGAAGGTGAAGTGGGATGACATTTCGAAGACTGCATTTCAGACCCGTTATGGCCAGTATGAGTATACCGTCATGCCGTTTGGGTTGACCAACGCCCCGACGGTATTCATGAACTTGATGAATAAGGTATTCCATCAGTACCTTGACCAGTTCGTGGTGGTCTTCATCGATGACATTCTCTTCTATTCAAAGATGCCAGAGGAGCACGAGGAGCACCTGAGGATTGTGCTGGACACTCTCAGGAGGAAGCAGCTGTATGGAAAGCCGTTGAAGTGCTAGTTCTTCTTGGATAGCGTGGAGTTCCTAGGCAATGTTGTCGCTGGCGAGGGGATTTCAGTGGATCCTAAGAAGATTTCTGCAGTAGAGTCCTGGTCTACGCCGAGCTCAATTGCCAAGGTTCGGAGTTTTCTGGGTCTGGCAGGTTATTACCGAAGGTTCGTGCATGACTTTTTCAGGATTGTCCAACCGATGACCCGACTTACCAGGAAAGACGAGGAGTTTGTTTGGTCCGAGGAGTGCCAGGCCGCCTTTAAGGATCTGAAGATAAGGTTGACTAGAGCTCTATCTTGACGCTGCCATCTGGATCTGGTGGTTATACGATCTACAGTGACGCTTCAGGACGGGGTTTAGGTTGTGTACTTCAGCAGTACGGAAAGGTGATTGCCTATGCATCTAGGCAGTTACGTCCTCATGAGAGGAACTACTCTACCCACGATCTGGAGCTGGCAGCGGTCATCTTTGCTTTGAAGCTATAGAAACACTATCTGTACGGAGAGCGAGTTGAGATCTATACATATCACAAGAGCTTGAAGTACGTGTTTACCCAGAAGGAGCTGAATATGAGGCAGAGACGATGGTTAGAGCTGATGAAGGATTTTGATATATCCTTACAGTACCATCCGGGGAAGGCCAACATGGTTGCGGATGCTTTGAGCAGGTATCCCGTGGCCATGTGTTTGACGATGGATCGTCACCTTCTGACAGATCTGGAGAGTTTGGACATAGAGGTGATAGTTCCTGGGTTCGAGGAGCAGATGTGGGGTCTCCAGGTGCAGTCAGAGCTGATGGAGAGAGTCAGAGCAGCTCAGTTTGAGGAAGAGGCTCTGAGAGTCATCAGGGAGCAGGTCCGGGCAGGACTGTTGGATGAGTTCTCTATAGCGGGAGATGGGTCGTTGAGGCATGGTACCAGATTGTGTGTGCCGAGCGGAGGACTTCGGAAGGAGGTTCTTCAGGAGGCGTATCGTTCTCAGTACTCTATGCATCCTGGAGCCAACAAGATGTATAGAGACTTGAGACAGCATGTTTGGTGGTATGGCATGAAATGCGAGGTGGCTCAGTTCGTTTCTAGATGCTTGGTGTGTAAGCAGGTGAAAGTCGGAAGGCAGAGACCCGGTGGATTGCTCCAGCCACTACCCATTCCTGAGTGGAAGTGGGAGCATATCACTATGGACTTTGTATCTGGGCTTCCGTGCTCTCCAGGAGGGAAGGATGCAATTTGGGTCATTGTTGATCGATTGACCAAATCGGCCCACTTTTTGTCTTTCAAGGTGGGTTTGTCTACGGCGAGGTTGGCCGAGTTGTATGTGTGGCAGATAGTCTGATTATACAGGGTTCCAGTGAGTATAGTCTCGGATCGGGACAGCCGATTCACTTTCCACTTCTGGAGGAGTTTACAGCTTAGCTTGGGCACATCGCTCAAGTTTAGTACCGCATACCACCCCCAGACAGACGGGCAATCGGAGAGGACGATTCAGACCCTCGAGGATATGCTTCGTACCTGTGTCTTGGATTTCGGGGGATCTTGGGAGGACCATCTTCACTTGGTAGATTTTGCTTACAACAACAGCTACCAAGCCAGTATAGAGATGTCACCTTTCGAGGCTCTATACGGACGGAGGTGCCGTACTCCCTTATCTTGGGATGATGTCGGCGAGAGGGTTTTGCTTAGCCCTGAGATGGTAGTGGATGCTGCAGAGAAGGTCAGGGTTATCAGAGATAGACTTCGGGTGGCGCAGGATAGGCAGCGACATTGGACCGATAGCCACCGGAGGCCGTTGGAGTTTGAGGTATAGTTTAGATTTTTCTAGTATTTGAGTCTGATTGTGATTGTTTTTAGATCAAGCTTTAAGTCTTGTGTTTTTGTTCTAGGTTGGTGATCTTGTGTTCCTGCAGATTTCTCCGACGCGTGGCACGATTCGTTTTGGTGGCGGCGGGAAGCTTAGTCCACGATACATCGGACCTTTCCGTATCTTGGACAGGGTCGGTGCAGTGGCTTACCGGTTGGAGTTACCGCCCGCGCTAGAGGGAGTGCACAACGTGTTCCACGTATCACAGCTGAGACGGTACGTGGCAGATCTCAGTCATGTCTCGGACCACTCCGAGATCGAAGTGGGACCGACACTCAGCTATCCAGAGAAGCCGGTTGAGATCTTGGACCGAAGAGAGAAGGTGCTCCGGAACCAGGTCATTCCCTTGGTTCGCGTTGCATGGAGACACCACTCTCCAGGTGAGTCTACCTGGGAGAGAGAGGACGACATGCGGGAGCGATTCCCATATCTCTTCGAGCCTTGAGGTAAAATTCTTTCTTTTCTTTCCTTGTTCTATTCATGTTGCTGTGTTAGTTCTCATTCAATTTCAAGGACGAATTTTTTTAAGGAGGGTAGATTTATCACCTCCAGTTTTCGAATTAGGGGTATTTTCATCATTTTCCAAGTTTTATAATTTTTGGGAATTTTATTTGATTTTATAGGATTTTTAGGGATTTGGTTGATTTAGTTTAAATTTTATCCAATTTGGACTTAAGTTGGAGACCCGGGTAGTCTGGACCCTAGTGGGACCCACATACTAGCTGGGCTTGGCCCACATGCCATCCTAACTAGGCTAGAAACCATAAACCATACTCCCATGTCTTAACTAGTCATTTAGAGGCTTAATAAGTCAATTTGGAGTTAAACCAAACCAAACCAAACCGAACCAAACCAAACCCAAACCAAAACAAACCAAGTCTAATGGGTTTGGAGGCCTAATGGATCTCCACCCAAACCCATTAGGGCCCTCCCATGGCCGGCCACTTGTAGGCCACTCCCCTTCTCTTTCCTTCACTCCAAAGTAATCCCTCTCTCTTCTTTTCATTCTTTTCTTTTGAAGCTTCTTCTCCCTCAAGGAAACCAATTCTAGGTATGCTCATTAACCCCCATAAATTCCTCTTTTACATTTATTTCCTTCACAATAAATGTGGAGGAGACCATTCTCTACTTAATGACCATAGCTTTTATAGGTTTTCCCTAAAAACTAGTTTAGGAATTTTATTAGGGGTTTTCCTTTTTAGAGAGGAATATATGTATATGTGTATATATATTTATATGTATTGTGTGTGTGTAGAGGAGAGTGGTGGTGGTGGTGGTGTGAGAGTGTGTGTGTGTGTATGTATTTATATATATATATATATATATATTTATATATTTATATATATATATATATATATATATATATATATATATATATATATATATATATATATATATATATATATATATATATATAGATATGTGTGTGTGTGTGTGTGTATGTATTTATATATATATATATATATATATATATATATATATATATATTTATATATATATATATATATATATATATATAGATATGTGTGTGTGTGTGTATGTATTTACATATATAGATATGTGTGTGTGTATGTATTTACATATATAGATGTGTGTATATATATATATATATATATATATATATATATATATATATATATATATATATATATATATATATATATATAGCTAGATGATTAGATATATATATAGATATATATATATATATATAGAGGGGAAGGAGTTGTAGAAGAAGTAGGAGAAGAAGAAGAAGAAGAAGAAGAAGAAGAATAGGAAGTAGCTGCAGCAGCAGCAGCAGTATACTGCAGTAGCAGCAGCAGCAGTTAACAGGGCAGCAGCAGCAATTAGCAGGGCAGTAGCAGCAACAATTAGCACTAGGAGCAGCAGCAGCATTTAGCATTAGGAGAAGAAGCAGAAGGAGAATAAGAAGAAGAATTAGAAGAAGAAGAATTGGAAGAATTAGAAGAAGAAGAATTAGAAGAGGAAGAATTAGAAGAAGAAGAATGAGAAGAAGAATAAGAAGAAGAATTAGAAGAAGAAGAATTGGAAGAATTAGAAGAAGAAGAATTAGAAAAGGAAGAATTAGAAGAAGAAGAAGAATAAGGAAAAGAATGAGAAGAAGGAAAAGAATAGGAAGAAGGAAAAGAATGAGAAAAAGGAAAAGAATAGGAAGAAGGAAAAGAATAAGGAGAAGGAAGAAATAAGAAGAAGAATAAGGATAAGGAGAAGGAGAAGGGAAAGAAGAGTAGTAGTGTAGGAAATCAAATTAGAGAGGGTTGTGAGTGAATCGGATTTGGTGAAAGGGTGAAATTGAGTTCCGAGTGTCGGAACGCGTCCAAAATTGGATGAGACTTAGATTATGTGAATTAGATTTTGTGGGTAGGCTTCCGAGTTGAAATCGGGGTTTCATGTGGGAGTCGGACGATGGTATCGCACGATATCATTGAGTATCTCGCGATACTCAAGATAATCGGTGATTCGACAACATACGCCGTAAGATGGACTGGATGTCCACTCTACCTAGGAAGCTTGGTAGGTAATGATAGTGTAGGCTGGTATCCTACTACCCTAGGAAGCATGGGTCGAAATACCAAGCGTAGGTAGGCTAACTTGGTATTGGGCTAGGTTAGGAATTTACCTTTGTAAAGGGTAAATTTAAGATATTGGCCTACGGCCAAGATATGGGTTTCGGAGTTTAAGATAGACTCGGATATGGGTTGTAAGGGTTGGTAATGGTTAGAAATAGTCGCCTAGACCTAGTCTTGACCTTGGTTGACCACGGTTGACTTTTTAGACCAAAAGTCAAATATGGGTCAACACTTTACCCAATTTAGTTCCAAATTCTATTAGACTTGAACAGTTGACCATAAGTCAACTATTAGTCACCATTGACCTAGGGTTGACCTAGAGTTGACCAGAGTTGACCCATTGACCAAAAGTCAACTATAAGTCAACTTTCGATCTAGTTTGATATGGGTTGACTTTCAATGTTCTCCTATAACCAAGGTTGACCTAACTAGACTTGTCTTGACCTAGAAAGACTTAATAGGATTTAAATTGATTTGACTTTACTTCCTAAAATAGTATTAATACGTCTTGTTATCTATAGGTTCTTGAGGCGCTGCATTGGATCCAGTTGACATATTATATCATATCGCAGGCGAGTACAATCTTTGATAACTTTTCTCAATTTATGATAACTGTTATGATTTATGTACTTAGTGTAGATATACTTATTCCTGACACATGGTTCTCACGGATTGGTATTCCTGGATCTCGACGAGAGATGTTACTCCTTGTTAGCTTGGGATGTATTGTGCAAGCTCCCTTGTAGCTCTTGCGCAATATGTGGTCACTGATTCTAGAGAAGACTTGCTCCCTTCTCATAGAATCTCGTGCAGTGACGTATCATGTTTGGATCCATTCTACCAGTTGGGGGTGGGGGAGTAGTAGCGTATGCCTGTGATCAAATCCATCCCGCATTCCCGAACAGTTTTAGTCATATACCGCACTTATGACTAGCCATGCCAGTTACTTACAGTTGCCCAAGCCGATCACAAGTTGAAACTACTACTCACATACATTGGATAGATGGCTTACCCTGATTTATGTACATACTATGATCAGTTCTATTTTTCTGTTCTAGCTCTAGCTCTACAGCTTACCATGGCATGATACATATATATACACTCCAAGATTTTATTGTATATGCTCTATTTACAGTCTTATAGCTTTTATTCTATCTTGAGATCTGTTATGAGATATATGTACTCGTTCCATCCTGACCAGATATGTTGACAATATTTACAGATACAGAGGAGGACTATTATTGCACTTACTACGATCCACCGGACGTAGTAGGTTTAGAGACAGATACCCTAGATCCGCAGGGTGCAGTACCGCAGGACGAGATACCGTCTATCCTGTAGATAGAGTAGGTTTTTTTTGTACTAGACCTTGTCTCCAGTTACTCTTGGGACTGTTATCATTTTGGCTTGTATTAGAGACTTTGGACTTAGACTTGTATATTCTTTGTGTTTGGACTTGATATGTTATATTTTATTGTCGTGTTGTCTTTATCATTCAGTATTTACTTTATCATCTTAGAGTTGTGATTGAGTACTCATATATTATCATTGTTTGTCCTCCGTTCAGAGTTGACCATATTCTCGACATGTTTTGATATTATATAAACTGTTGTTAGAGTAGTAAACCTACAGCGTTCCACGCCGTTTTTACGGTGAGGGCTGGGCGTTGTTACGCACACGTACCCTTACAGCGGGTGCGGGTCGTGACAGATAACTAAACATTAGTAACCCCCATATATTCGATAAATCAGACCTGCATGGGCCACCACTAAAACCTGTGTCATGCCCCAGAACTAGAATACTAGCAGGTGGGGACGGACAAGGCCAGCTACGTGATTCCAAAGTACGCCAGTAATCTGAAATAACGTATAAGCTGTCAAGACATGGGGTTACTTCTACAAGCCAACAGTCGATCCTAGGTCAAACAATCCTAGGTATCTCAATCATAGGCAATTATACAAGGAGCAAGAAGTATGATCATCAGACATATAATAGTAAAGCGTCCCAAACCATATATACATGGATGATCATGAAGCTAGTAATACAAAATGGAGAACTATCAAGAGTAATAGTCATACATGATAAGCTCTAGCTATAGTCTAGAATACGCACATCATGTTTAGGTCTGTAGGCTAAATATCAAGAACCAAAACACGAGCTAAACATGTGCTCGGAGGCTAAACACCACAAAAGAATAATGTACATAGCAAGTGGGAGAATGAAACAAGAAATCCACTCAGGTACTCTAGTGCTCCGGATGGTCATTGTCGAGTATATGGTACGGAAGATCCTTTGGGCTCCTCTATCAGATCTGGCCAAACAAAACCAGTAGGGTCAGACCCCAAATAGCAAGTACCACAAAGGAAGACAAACTATGGACTAAAACCAACAATAACTAACATATCAACGGATAGAGATATAATTAAGTAAAAGCAGATCGAGACTCATGCACTACCAATGCACTTATCCCAAACCTAGAAAGACAATAAGTAAAGCATCTTGGAGCATAAGATAATTAACATGTGACGTAATATAAAAATGCAGACATATTAAGTAAACAGAAGCTTGAGAGTAAAAATAAACTGAACATGTGAGCTTGTGAAATAGCCAGGTCATGAGCGCATGGTGACTCGGCATAGGGATCATGTATAGCTTATGAGATAACTGAACATGTGAGCATGTAGGATAACTAGAGCATGAGAGCATGTGAGAACTATATAGAACAACAATTATAGGATGACTTAGGAACTATTCCGAAAGTCGAGTTATAACCCGTAAACCAAACAAAGACCGTGGTTGTAACCCTTCTTCTGAACAGAAATGTCTCCAATTATTGTACAACATAGGGATCATGTATAACGTGTGAGTACTGAATACGACAGCAAATGATAAGATGACTTGGGAGCTATTTCGGAAGCCAAGTTACAACCCGTAAACCAAATAAGAACCAGGATTGTATTCTCCTGAACAGAACTCAGCCTCTAATTATTTATCGACAAAAGTAAGGCGTAAACAATAATGTACTGAAATAAACATATAGACACTGCCTAGACAAAACTAAACTGGACTGGACTACATCCATTAATCACGGCCAAGCAATGAGTACGGCTTGATACTTTAACTAACTAGGGTTATCACATGCCTAGTTACTAATAAGATGCAATGAGATATTCCAACAGCCACAAGCCCTACAGACTTAATCCAGGTTATCCAGTTACAAATTGAGAGAGTTGGATTAGGTGACTTGGGGGTACAACATATGACAGTGTGCTGGAAATGTGTCCTACTCGACGGCAGGCTACAAGTCCAATTAAAGCGCCCATATAACGGAACTGCCTGTAGCTGGAAAATCTTTTTATGAACTAGTTGATTAATCTAGTCATTAACCTAGTCAGATTCAGTATGAATCCCTGACCGTGATAACCAGGAATTCATGTCCTAGAAATGATGCAGACGAGACATGTAGCTTGTTCACTCATACATAATACATTCAACCACGGTGTCCAAAAGAGTTACATTAGTAAAAGAAAATTGTCGTCGTAACAGCATCTTGATTAAGCATGTCATGTTAGGTTTACTTGTCATATAAAGAGTACTTGTCAAGAGTGCGCCTCGATGGACCACTATTATGTAAAGCAAAGAAGTGACATGTAACATGAGTGCATCACAACGGGTCACTATCTAGAATAAGCAGAGAAGAGACGTATAGCATGAGTGCACCCCGACGGACCACTATCTAGATTAGACAAAGAAGAGACGTGTAGCATGAGTGCACCACGATGGGCCACTATCTAGATTAAGCAAACATGACAATAAGGATCACATGTAGAAAGAATTAAATAAAACACGTATCATGGCATGGGAGAAAAAATAAATTAAAGTACTACTTGACATAAAACAATAATTGAATCTGTGCTAGTGTTAAGAATATAAGGGGGTACATTATTCTCTAACTGTACAAAATCATCTAATCATGATAAGAATTTATTACAGTCGAAGGAAACCTCAAAACGTCTAGTACAGAAAATATGCCAAAAGATTAAAACTATGATTGAAATTATCAATCACATATGAACTCCAATTAAAATGAAACAAGAAAATTATTGAAGCCAAGATAAAGATCTACAACTTTTATGTTGGGAGTTAGAAAAAAAATCTAGACACAATTCAGCCAAAAAGGGCATTAAAGAGCCTAAAACAGCCAAAATAGGCACTATGCGGTACTATACGGCCAGGCACTATGCATCTATGCGGACTGGCACTATGCAGCCAGGCACTATGCAGCTACGCGGACTAGCACTATACGACCAGGCACTACACTATGCGGCCAGGCACTATGCAGCTATGCGGACTGGTACTATTCATCGTCCCTGCCAGAACCAGGACAAATGAACATAGAAGATGTCCAAAACTTGCTTTGGCCATAACTGCCTCAAAACAAGTCGAAATCTAACTTTTCAAAGGTCAAAAAATTGTGTAGAATCAAATTCTCTACCACATGGAATAATTATTTTTTGAAAACAAGTAAGTTTGATAGATCAAAAACCAAGACAAACCAAAAATGGCACAAACTTAGATCTATAAGAATCCACCCATGAAAATAAAAAACTCCAAGTTCTAAAGTGGCTTATAATCATGTAAGGAAGAGTTAAGAACAAACAAAATAATATTTGTCCAACATTTGGCAAGATGTACTTGCCTTAGGTTGGAGGAGAAGATAAAAATGAAGAAGATGAAGAGAAATAAAATAATGGAGGAGAGAGAGAAGTTTGGGTTTTATACAAAATTATCTCATCTCAAATCAACTAAACCAAACCAAGCCAAACCAAGTTGAACAAAACCAAATTAAACCAAGTCAAAATAAAACCAAAGCAATGCTAAGAAAGACAAGTCAAATACGGGTCACCTGACAAAGGCCAAAATTCTGTATACGTACACTGAAAATACGTATAACAAAAAAGGGAGTGACAGGCATACAGTCGGCATACAATGGTACACTAGCGATATGTCGGTCAAGAAGAAAATCTATAAGTTGGAAAAAATTTAAAATGTTCTAAAAACCAATAAAATACGAAATACAGTACAAAAGTACATATCAGTATATAAATACCGATACTGTGAGATGAGTCTCACACAAATTAAAAATGGGCAAAAAATGAAGGTCTCTTTGGGAAGAAAAAGTGATGAGTTTTTTTTTATTTGTGTAGAAGCAGTCAAGAAATGAAGAACCCAATGACAAAACAATTT
The DNA here is from genome assembly GCA_029216955.1 of Iris pallida. Classification (NCBI taxonomy): domain Eukaryota; kingdom Viridiplantae; phylum Streptophyta; class Magnoliopsida; order Asparagales; family Iridaceae; genus Iris; species Iris pallida. Next base: position 14,625,841 of record JANAVB010028820.1, read on the forward strand.
ATTGTATCAAGTTCTTCTAGTAATAACATAACAAGCCTACTAAAACAAGCCAAATCCTCAATTGAGTTGCAAAAAATTTCTAGGAACAAGCACTAGTATTTTTTTCTCTTCTTTTTATGAGTTCTTAAGACCTAGAACAATAAAATGATCAAAAGATTGTTAAACTCCATTATTACTACCATTACGAAGAGGAAGAGTCCAGAGTCATTTACATATCGATGTTTTTTTAATATTTTTTGTTAACATCTAGGCTTGGATAATCCCTTGGTCTAGGACTTAGGCTCTTGTCCTGATTGTCCTGGGCCAGGGTCGGTCCTGACTCCACTTACGGTAATCTTGTGCGACAAAGTGACTTAACGAAGCTCCCACAGAGGCTTTATAAACCGATCATGGATTCGTCATTCAAATTCAAGTACTCAAATTATCCGATTACCACTTTTAATGGCATGCAAGATATAGGTGATGAATGCTCTTGATGGAGTCAATCCATTCGTTTACTTAGTTAGTTGTTGATATAGGTTGGTAGCATCAAATTGTCTTGTACTTACAAAAATATGTGGTGGAATTAATTACTTCTGTTGGCCCATTCCATGGTCACACCCGATTTTAATAATCGACACTAACTTAAGTCAATGCACAAAATATACGAACTGCTGCTAATCATTTCAGGTCTAGTAAAATCAATATCAAAAGGCATACTACTACATCAGCAAGCATGCGAATCATCATTCTGAAGCTCATTCTCATTGGAATCAGTCCGAGTCATTTTACAATTAATTATGTATTTTATCTTTATTGAGTCTAGGATATAAATTGTAAGATCAACTGGATACTACTGGCTTAGATTAATCATAGTCCACTCTCCTATATAGCCTACCCATCCAAAGTCCACTTACCAAAAATATCATTCACTTTGTGCAACAAAATTTGACAAATATTTTACATTTTTACTGAGACAGAACTCAGGCCGAGTTCGGTCAGTTTGAATTTAAATATTTGTTGCATCCAAATCTGCATGTAACGTTTGTTTGCGAAATCTTTGTATCAGAACTCTGCCCGAATTCTGTCCGAATTCGGTCCTCGAAAACACCTATAAATAGAAGATAATTTCTCATTTCAAATCACTCAATCAATTCATCTTCTCTTCTCTTTTCAATAAGTATTTTTATTTGATCTAAAACTTTCATATTTCACCTACACATCTCTTAGCCAAAAAGCTAATAATATCTATTTGATCTAGAGTCTTTTGGTTCTCAAGAGTTGTAAAGAGGTTATTCAAAGTTCAGAAACTATCTATGTTTTTGGAGCTGATCGTGCGCTCGTCGCCAAGCACGGTGTGGTGAAGTCGGTCATGCACTTGTCACCAAGTATGGTATTGTAAGAGACTGCAAGCTCTCAATTAGCTTGTGCCTTATTAGATTAACATCGAGCAAGAGTACTCGAGACTGGATTAGTCCTCTCAGAGAGATACCAGTATACATTGGTGTGTCACTAAGTTTGATCTCTCTATCTCTTACTATATTTATTTACTATCTCTTTATTCACTGCATAGTTATCTGTTTTTAAATTTTAAATTGTGATTATTTTCTGCTGCACTGGTACTCACTCTATTCACCTCCCCCCTCTAGAGGTGCTCAACGGTCCTACAATTGGTATCGGAGTAGGTTATATCCTAATATAACAAACCTTAGAGAGTATATATGGCATTGGTATATCCTAATATTCAACGGTGAAGGGCAATCCACAAATAGACTCCCACTATTTGATGGTACAAACTATACTTACTGGAAAATACGAATGACTTTCTTTTTAAAGTATCTTGACTTTGATCTTTGGTCTATAGTAGTTGACGATTATAAGAAACTGACACCAACAGTAGTTGATGGCGTGCTTGTTGACAATCCTCATGACAAATATACAGAGGCTAAAAAAGCAAAGGCTAGCCTAGATGCTCGTGACATCAGCGCACTGTTCTGTGCAATTGACAAAATTGAATTCAACAGAGTTTCAACCTGTAAGACGTCTCATAAGATTTGAAAACTTCTTGAGGTAACTCATAAAGGTACTTCCCAAGTGAAGAAATCCAAAATTAGCAGACACACAAGAATATAATCTTTTAAAATAAAATCCGGACAGTCAATTACACAGATGTTCACTCGTTTTCTTGATATTACTAATCCTTTGCAATCTCTTGGTAAAGATTACAGTAATCACGAGAAGATCAGAAAAGTGCTACGGCCTCTAACCAAGAACTGGAACCCAAAGGCAATAGCAACCATTGAAGGAAAAGATCTCACCACCATGTCTCTGAAAATACTGATGGCAAGCTCATTACCCATGAGCTTGATCTGCAAGAGTTTAAAGAAGCTACCCCAAAGGAAAAAATCTATCGCCTTTAAAGCTCAAGCTAGAAATTCAACATGCAATGATTCTGAGGAAGAATCATCAAGTGGTGATGAACAAGCCCTGCTAGTGAAGAACTTCTGAAAATTCCTAAAGTTTGAGAAATCAAACAGAAGAAAGAAAGATATACAAGAAAGCAATGAAGAAGAAATAATATGCTTTGGATGCAAAAAATCAGGACATATGAAGAAGGACTGTCCAACTTCAAAGAAAAGTAGTCCATACGATAGATCAAGATCAAGCAGAAAAGCAACATCTAGTCGAAAGTACGCAAATACAAGTATCTGGCATGAAAGCAATGCTAGTGATTCAAAGGAAGAAGACAGACCCTGTGAAAAAGCCAATATCTGTCTTATGGCTTTTGAGAAGGCATCCTCTAATCCCTTGTATGGCAATTTTACTTTTGATGAGTTAGAAAATGCCTTCAGCGAACTACTTGAAGAACACAAAAATGTGTTTGACAAGTATAAGCAATCTCAAAAAGAGGTTAAGGCATGCACAACCGAAGTAGCTAGACTGTCCAGTCTCATTGAAGACATTAAAAAGACATCTACTACCGGTAACACGGAAGAGATAGCCAAGCTTAAAGTAGGCTATCATGAGGCTATCCTCAAAATTGAAAAGAAAGAAAGAGACTATGTCAAAATACAAGAGTTATATGACATAGAGAAGAAGAAGTACTTAGTCACAGAACAAAGACTCATAGATATGACTGCTAAATATGAAGAGTCTTATACGGTTTCTTAAAAGTTAGAAATCAAGTTAGGCAAACAGGCAATACCTATGACACAGCCTAAGTTTAGTCCTAATGCTAAGCATACACCTAAGAGGACTAAAACACAGAAAGCGCGTAAGAAACACGAATATCACCATGCTTTCACTTATAGGTTTTCAAAAAAATACATATGCATGTCAACACAAATTCTACTAACACATTTTCAAAACTTACTTGCACATACTGTGGTACTCATGGATACATATCACAGTATTGTTTAGCAAGAAAACTTGTTGACAATCGCACATTATTTTGGAGGCCTAAGACCAATCAATATGGACCCTTCAGTAAATGGGTACCAAAGGATTCATCTACTTGTTTTGTAGGTGGACCCTCAAACCTCTCATGCTAAAAGCAAGTGGATCCTTGATAGCGGATGTTCACGACACATGACTGGTGATGCATTTTTGTTCGCCACGCTATCGATGAAGAAAGAAGGATATGTCTCCTTCGAAAACAACCTGAGAGGTGATATCATTAGAAATGGCATCGTTGGTATATCTCCTTATCCTGTAATAAAATATGTTTGTCTAGTTACAGAATTGAAACATAACCTATTAAGCATAAGTCACTTGGCTGATAATGGTTATGGTATCAACTTTGTAAAAGACAAATATACCATATATGATATGTCATCTGGTAATCTCATATATGAAGGGATTAGATAAGACAATATTTATGTTTTCTTTCTGGAGAGTACTAACAATGCAGGAAGATGTCTAGTAGCTAACCTAGATGAAAGCTGGCTATGGCATATGAGACTAGGACATGCAAATATGGACACTATCTCACGACTGAGCACTAAGAAGCTGGTAAAAGGACTCCCTGAGATGCCGTTCAAGAGAGATATGGTATGTGCTGACTGTGAAAAGAACAAAGCACATAGGTCTACATTTAAATCCATCAACGCTGTAAGTACTTCTAGACCTTTGCAGTTGATACATATAGATTTATTTGGTCCTAGTAGAGTCACTAGTCCTTGCAGTAAGCTCTACGCATTTGTTATTGTTAATGATTTCTCTCGTTTTACTTGGGTTTACTGTTTATCAAACAAAAGTGATGCTATGTTTGAATTTCAGTTATTTTGTAAAAAGGTATAAAATGAAAAAAAAAACTTCATGATTACTCGTATCCGAAGTGATCATAGTGGCAAATTCGTAAATACTGATTTTAAAAAGTTTTGTGATGATAGTGGATATTACCATGAATTTTTATGTCCTAGAAATCCTCAACATAATTGTATTGTGGAGCGGAAGAACCGTACTCTAAGAGAGATGGCTAGAGTCATGCTGAATCAGCATAATCTTCCTAAATATTTTTGGGCAGAAGATGTTAGTACAACCTGTCATATTTTAAATAGGGTGTTAATTCGACCTATTTCGAAGAAAACATATTATGAACTTTAGTTTGGAAGGATTTCAAACATTTCTTATTTTAAAGATTTTGGATGTCGTTATTTTATCCTGAACACCAAGGACAACCTGGGAAAGTTCGACTCTAAAGCAGATGAAGGGATATTTCTCGGATATGCTGCTAAGAGTAAGGGATATAGAATTTTTAATAAAAGATCTATGATTGTTGAAGAATCCATTAACGTTATTTTTGATGAGCTCAATAGTCACAGATCTAGCGACAGTGATGATAAAAATGTACAAGCAAGAACTGATAAGAGTCCTGTGGAAGATCTGACTCATAGATTTGAATCATTGAAGTTCTTACCAGATCATCCAGAGACACTCATTATAGGTGACATATCAAAAGGTGTAATTACACGCTCTTCTCTTAGAGATTCTGAAATAGCAGCAAATGTAGCTTTTATTTCACAAATAGAACCTAAGAATATAGAAGACGCTTTTAATGGTGAGTTTTGGATTAATGCCATACAAGAGGAACTTAATCAATTTGAGAGAAACCAAGTTTGGGAACTCGTTCCTAAATCTATTGGTCAATCGATAATTGGTACCAAATGGGTGTTCCAAAATAAACTAAGTAAAGATGGACAAGTTCTACGCAACAAAGCACGTCTAGTGGCACAAGGTTATAATCAAGAAGAAAGTATTGATTATGACGAGACATATGCTCTTGTTGTTAGACTAGAAGCTATCTGCATGTTTTATGCATTTGCATATTTTAACGATTTTAAATTATTTCATATAGACGTGAAAAGTGTATTTTTAAACGGATTTCTGAAAGAAGAAGTGTTTTTGAAATAACCCCCTGGTTTTGAAGATTTTCAAAAACCTGATCACATCTTCAAGCTTAAGAAAGCACTCTATGGACTCAAACAGGCACCTCGTGCTTGGTATGAACGCCTAAGTGCCTTCTTACTTGATAATGGTTTTTTAAAAGGAAGATTTGATACAACTTTGTTTATCAAGTCTTTAGATGATGATATTCTTCTTGTGCAAATATATGTTGATGACATCATATTCGAATCTACTAATGAAAAACTTTGTCAAGAGTTTGCTATAAGTATATGCAGAGTGAATTTGAGTGAGTATGATGGAAGAGCTAAACTTCTTCCTAGGACTCCAGATCAAACAACACTCAAAAGAAACATTCATCAATCAAGCCAAATATACGAAGAACATACTGAAAAAGTACGACTTTGAAAATATAAAGCCAATTGGAACTCTAATAGCTACATCTACAAAGCTTGACACTGATAAAAGTGGCAAATCTGTCGACCAGCGTAAGTATCGAGGTATGATTGGTAGTTTATTATATTTAACTACTAGTTGTCCTGATATTATATTTAGTGTTTGTATTTGTGCACGATTCCAGACAAATCCTATGGAATCACACATGTGTCATTAAGCATATATTCTGATACCTTAAGGAAACTTCAACAGTCGGCTTGTGGTATTCTAAAACCAAATCCTTTGACCTGATAGGTTACTCGGATGCAAATTTTACAGGATGTAAAGTAGACCGTAAAAGTACCAGCGGTACGTGTCATTTCCTAGGAAAGGCCTTAATCTCATGGTTTAGCAAGATATAAAATTCTGTAGCATTATCAACTACTAAGGCTGAGTATATCGCCACAGGACGTTGTTGTGCTTAAATTTTATGGATGAAGCAAACCTTAGAAGACTACAATCTGCACTACACTAAAATTTCTATTTTCTGTGATAACACTAGCACTATTAACTTGACTAAGAACCATGTATGTCACTCACGCACAAAGCACATTGAAATTTGTCATCATTTTTTATGTGATCACCAACAACACGGGGACATCTGCTTAGAATTTATTGACACGGATCATCAACTAGCAGACATTTTCACAAAACTACTGGCTGAAGACCGCTTTAACATTATGCGGCGAGAGTTCGACATATTTGAATTTTTAGATTCATAATGTAGTATGGTTATTAAATTTATTTTATAACTCGAAACTTTGTAATTTATTAATAAAAATTATTTTTGGTACAAGCCGAAAGGGTCCTTCTGTCATACAGGCATAAATAGTCTGAAGCGACACGGTGTACTAGTCTACGGACTACCGCTAGCTGGGATCCGGCCCCTACAGCTAATATAAAGTAATAGAAGTTATTAAATAAAGGAGTGTAACAGTTATAGATTCAAATTTTGAACAAATACTGCATTTATGACATCGAAAATACAAGCAGCCGAACTCGGACCGAACTCTGATCGAGTTCGGTCGGCGCTGTACGGATTTCCAGAACCGAACAGCCGGCCCTTGTCCTATATAATCATCCTCTTCCCTTCATTTTTCTCCACAATTCTACCGAAAAAATCCTCCAAATCTCAAGAGAGCTTCTCCTCCTCTTTCTCTTCAAGCTTTTCAGAGTCTTGTGGTCGTCCGTGGTCGTCCTCTCCACCTTCTTTATCCTTTACTCAAGGTATTCAACTTCCTTTCTTCTTCATCCATGGCACCCAAACATCAGAAGAGAAAGATTGATTCCTTTCAAGTAGGATCATCTTCCTCAGATTATGTTCCAACCAATGTCTTCAGTCCAGTCCGTCCTACTGGAACTGATGACTATAACTCTGGACTCTTTTCCGATAGGAAATTTTCTGATCTTTGGTTTGATTCATTTTCGGGTCGTAAAATTTGTGCTGGGGCACGTGTTAACTTTACTATCTTTTCTGATTATGCTCCTACTTTCAACCGTCTTGGTTTTCGTAATTTTTTCGAAGTTGCTGAAAATATTTATGACAATGACGTCCGTATGTTTTACTGTAATTTACAAGTAAAAGATAATGGCAACTTTTATTCTTGTGTAGCTGAGCAGGAACTAGAGTTCAATGCCACAGACATTAGTGAATATTTTCATGTTCCTGATGTAGGTGAGGCATTATTGGATATTTATCATGTCCAATTCCCTGAAGGTGTCACCCTTGATTCCTTCAAAGAACTATTGTGTCACCCTAAACCTGTTCCTAGAAGGGTATATTCCAAACATCTGAATCAAAACTTCTATGAACTTTATAGGTTTATATTTTATGTTCTTCTTCCAAAGAAGGGATCTTCTGACGAGATTACCTTCATAGAGTTATCAGCAATGTACCATATTCATTTTGGTATTCCCTTTTCTGTTCCAAAGACGGTCATGGCTTGGATGCTTAACTGCAGAAATGCGGGACGCAACCTTGTCTACCCTATGCACTTGGCCTCCATTTTCAGGAGGTTTGAAATTGATCTTCAAACCTGTCCTTACTCCGCCACTGCCATTGAACTCAGTAGGTCTAGGTTATATCCTACTCCTCCTTTGCCTCCTGGTGCTGAACCTGTTCACAATGATGATCCCGAGGCTCCTCCTGCTGTTGCTGCTCCAGCCCCTACTCCGGAATTTGACCCAGGTTTCTATCAGCGCTTTGATGATTTCGTTGCCCTCTCAGCGCAACGACATCAAGGTTATCTTAATTCTGAGTTCCGCCATATCATCCAGGCTCAGGAATTACGGAATAGTATTGCTGACATTCACTGGAGTCTTTCTCATGGCCCCACACATCCAGTCACTATGCTTCATCACCCCAGCTTCCCTGGACCTAGGTTCGATGATGAGACGATTTTTTCTCATTTCGATCCTACTGCTGTATACTTTCCACCGGATGCTCTGGAGGTGACGACATGCCGATGTGATGAGGAATTGAGTTAGTGGTTCTATTGGATGTAATTTGATAGATGATGATCTTATGTAGATTTTTTTTGTCTAAACTTTATAGTTAGACATTTGTTAGCAGTTTGTGATGGTTGTATCTTTCATTATATATGACATTTTCGTATTTCACTCCTAGTTATTTTTTGCTATGTACTTGTTATTTGTGGCAATTTTTTTGGTTATCTCTCTACCATTACTTTGTCTTTTGATAAACATTGTTGGCTTCACACATTACGGATGAGCCAAAACCATTTTTTATTGACAAAGGGGAAGAAAGAGCAATACCAAAAATCAAATCAGCAAAACACCACCACCATTTATTTTCAGGTATTTTTTCGTTCTATTTAGATATATTTTGGTATAGACTTAAGTTTGTCAATTACCAAATTGGAGAGATTGTTGGCCCATTCCATGGTCACACCCGATTTTAATAATCGACACTAACTTAAGTCAATGCACAAAATATACGAACTGTTGATAATTATTTCAGGTCTAGTGAAATCAATATCAAAAAGCGTACTACTACATCAGCAAGCATGCGAATCATCATTCTGAAGCTCATTCTCATTGGAATCAGTCCGAGTCATTTTATAATTTATTATGTATTTTATCTTTATTGAGTCTAGGATGTAAATTGTAAGATCGACTGGATACTACTGGCTTAGGTAATCATAATCCACTCTCCTATACAGTCTATCCATCCAAAGTCCACTTACCAAAAACATCATTCACTTTGTGCAACAAAATTTGACAAATATTTTACATTTTTACTGAGACAGAACTCAGGCCGAGTTCGATCTGAGTTCGGTCAGTTTGAATTTAAATATTTGTTGCCTCCAAATCTGCATGCAACGTTCGTTTGCAAAATTTTTGCATCAGAACTCTGTCCGAATTTTGTCCAAGCTTGGTCCTCGAAAACACCTATAAATAGAAGAAAATTTCTCATTTCAAATCACTCAATCAATTCATCTTCTCTTCTCTCTTCAATAAATGTTTTCATTTGATCTAAAGCTTTCATATTTCACCTACACATCTTTTAGCCAAAAGCAAGTAATATCTATTTGATCTAAAGTCTTTTGGTTCTCAAGAGTTGTAAAGAGGTTGTTCAAAGTTCAGAAACTATCTATGTTTTCGGAGCCGGTCGTACGCTCATCGCCAAGTACGGTATTATGAAGTCGGTCGTGCACTTGTCACCAAGCACGGTATTATAAGAGACTGCAAGCTCTCAATTAGCTTGTGCCTTAGTGGATTAACATCGAGCAAGAGTACTCGAGACTGGATTAGTCCTCTCGGAGGGATACCAGTATACATCGCTGTGTCACTGAGTTTGATCTCTCTATCTCTTGCTATATTTATTTACTGTCTCTTTATTCACTGCCATAGTTATCTGTTTTTAAATTTTAAATTATGATTATTTTTTGCTGCACTCGCACTCACTCTATTCACCCCCCCTCTAGAGGTGCTCAACGGTCCTACAACTTTACATGTAAGTGAGGCATATGCATATAGACTTTTAGCCTAGTAAATGATTGGAGCTACCTTTACTTAACACCATTGTTGATTGATCGTAATTGTGACACTAATATATCCAAACCATGAGAAATGACAAACAAATGTTTAAAGAATATAGGAAAATTAAGAAGACATATCCCTTGTAAAGAAAGGTACATGCCACATTTATGCATGTTGTAACGCGTAGTATAGCTTCTCATTAGTAATAGATAAAAGTGAAAGGAAAAATGACCAATTTGATGCAACTCTGACATACTATAAAAATTATTAACGAGCTATATAGGTATGTTAATGCATACAAAAATATATATTAAGTTTTTTGAATATTATTTGGAAGGATATTCCATAAATTGTTTTACTATTTTAATAAGTTAGCCCTAGTTCATATAAGCTTCGATACAAATTAGGTAGCACGACCTTAGAATATTCATCTTTAACCATACAAGATGAATGACGTTTTTTGTTATTAATATTTGGTAGAATGGATTTGGTTTGTTGGGTTGGGGTTTGAAGGAAAGGACATGGTCAAGAGAGTACGGTTGGCCGGCTGAGAGAAGGAGGGATGGCCTAGTGGCCGAGGAGAAGACAAAGAGGGGGAGGATGAGGGGTTTGGGTTTGTTCGGTTCGAGGATGGAGTGGAGAAGGTGACAAAGGGAGGGAGAAGTAAAAAGTTGGCATCAGTTATGAAGGAGAAGGATTGGAGAATAGAAAATGGGTTAAGATTTGCTATGTTTAATGATTAAAAAAGAAGGAACAAAGTGGTCTATAGTGTGTGATACAACATGGCCACACATATAACAAGAAAAAATGCATCATACTACATTTTAAATGTGATAAAATGTATATAAATATATATATCAACACATTATTTGAAATGTCCATACATGAATATGACTTAATTTACATACAAACATAGTAACGTAGATGCAAGTCACAATCATTATATATTGATTATGGAAATTAATAACAAATTGTATCATCTACCTTCTCGTCTATATTTTTTTATAGTCCAAATTTTTTTAGAAGGTGCTCCTAAGTTGCACGAGTTTAATGCCCATAGACAAAAATTGGATCTCGTCTAGCCTTCTAGGTTTGATCAAATGGCACTATTTAGGTTCGTAACTGCTTGCAGTCTACATTAATATAGAGGTTTTGACAACATTGTATTGATAGACAATCATAAGACTTGCACCAATTTTTACATGTAATATTCTTAAGCTTCATAAGTAGAATGAAGTCAAAAGACTACAAAGCATAATCTTCTTTCTTGACTCTCTATACATACAAACATAGTCTTGTCACCAAATTCCATGGCCCTACCTTCACATATATAGTTTTGTGTTGTGTTAATGGCATGTGCTTGCACCAAAGTACAAAGTAGAGATATTCTTGAGCTCTTGTGCCTTTCCAATTGACACATATGTAATAAATAGTACAAGTTAGGCGCACGTGAGATGAAATTAGTGAGCATGGATGTAGACAAGCTACATACATACCACACACTTATTACATAGAAAGAAACCAAGTATTCTCCAAATTAAAGCTACACACGTAACAATAAACTAAGAAGAAAGTGTACTTTGATGATCTTATCTTTGTCTTTAGTACACTCTCTTTCCATGTACAACTTTCCAACTTGGGATGACAAAATCAGCATGCCATTATTTCCTGGATTCTTGGACTAGAGAAGTGAAAGACTGAGGACAGCTGCCCAATAACAAGTGACCACAGGAAGTACAAACTACCAACAGTATGTAAACATTCTCCTCTTGTCCATCTCAACACCATCCACTACTTTGTTTTATTAGCAATATTTACTTGAATAGGAGCTTGATACCATATTGGGTCATGGTTTTGATACTGAAGACTATGTAAGCAATGTAAGAATGCAATTATATTCTTCAACCTTGCATTTATTAATTCCATAAGAGAAATATTAGAAGTATCATGACAGTAGTATTTACTTAAGAGGAACTTTAGTATCTTGGATTAGTGACCGGTGGATAGGGGCGGATCCAGAAACTGAAACTGGAGTGGGCTACAGTAGTTCGGGTGGGCTAGAGGTACTAACCTATATAAAATAATATATATATATATATATATATATTATATATATATATATATAAAGAAAAAAAGAGTAAATTTTTTTTGGGGTAGGCTAGTGTGGATCCGCCCCTGCTGGTGGAGCTTTATGGAGATATGTAGGGTCTCGTCTCCTCCAAAAAAATTCATATTCTTGAAGCTGATATCCATGTCGAAAATTTACTACCTACCATTGATACTTCGGTTGTGCTGGCCTCTTCCAAAAATAGTCTTTTAGTTACTCGGAGTGATTGGCCCATTAGAAGGTTTGTTTCAATAGTTGACAGTCTTGAATCTCGTTTTGTCTTGGATCTTGTTTTCATACTTAAGGCTATCTTCTACCATATAATGCGGTTTCAAAACGGCTCAAAAATGAGTCGTCTAAGCCGTATGTATATCATCAACCATTTAATTTAAAAAAATTTATGAAAAATTAAAATTTTAAACTTTCTTTCATTTTCTTCCGCATAACTGAATATCCTCTCTTTTATTCACATATATCTATAACAAATTATAATTAAATTTAAATTAAATCTTCATAAATCTTATTTTAAATATTTGTATATATAAAACAAATCTTAATTTACATTTAAATATTTAAATTATATTTTGATAATATATGAAAGAAGAAAATTTATTTTAAGTGCAACGTACGTGCTTTTACTAGTATAACTAATGCAATAATATAATTACATTCTTGAGCTTTAATTTGCATTTTATTCTGTAAGAGAACAATAGAAAACATCCATGTTTTATGCACCTAGGTGTCCAATTTTTATGAAGAACTGTCCAATTTTTTTTTTTTTTGAAGCTGTGTCAAAAATATAGACGCAAGTGAAATGAGAATGATGAGTTGGATGGATCATGGCAAGTCAAAAGTTGTCCGTAGCTAGGGGTGGGTACACAAGATGGTTCCTTGGAGATGGACATGCACGTTTCGAATCCCCCTTGACGTTGTTCGTCAGCCCGAAGAAAAAAAAAAAGATACCTCAAAAGAAAAAATATAGGATAAGATGCTAGTGTATATGTAATATATGGGAAGATGGTGAAACTAGGCTATGCTAATTGAGAATACGAGAAATAATCAATGTAATGTGGGAATGTGGCTCCCACGATGAAACATAGACCAACAAATAAACCTACTACAAGGATCTTTAAGATATTAATTGTTTCTACCAGAATTAAGGGTAAGTTAGAGAATTCGGTTTACTCGATTTCAACCGAATATAAATAACCAAAACATAATTAACAGAAGTATCAAAAGAATTAATCGAAATTCAAAAAAATCCAGACCTAATCCGAACCGAAAATAAGCCATAATCGAACCAATCGAACTGACTATTCGTTGGATTTGTTTGATTATTAGGTTGGTTTTTTTTACTATATTCGATGGACCATACATATAATTGGACTTGTGTTTAAATATAAAAAATAAAAAAATAAAATAAATGATGTATTTAAATCATTTACAATAACCCCATAATTGTAAAATACGTCACTGAATTTTATATATATATATATATTATATATATATATATATAATATTTTTTTTTTTTTTTTTTTTTTTTTTTAAGCAATGGGTACTTGTGGCGAACTCGCCTCCACTAAGGCTCGAACTCCCGACCACTTGGGCCGCATGCATCTCTCTTAACCACTAGGCTAGAGGTCATTTGCATATATATATATATATATATATATATTATATATAATATATATATATATATATATATATATCTATATATATATAATATTCAATGACCCTCTAGTCTAGTGGTAGTGGTGAGACATGCGGGCCAAGTGGTCAGGAAATCGATTCCCGGTGGGAATGTTCGCTACAATTATCTTCTTTCAATATATATATATATATATATATAATATATATAATATATATTATATATATATATATATATTTTGGCCTAGCTCCACTCATATATAGAAAAGGCCCAAAGTAAATAGCATCAGAGATCCATTGCAGTTTATCCAGTGTCGGACTTTAAATTTGGGGAGTTGATATGAGGCCCATGAAGTGGAGAAATTATTAGGTGCTCCCGGCTCACCACTGGACGTGCTGAGTGGTGAGCCCGGTCCAATAAACAATTGACACTTGGAATAACCAATTAACCCCATATTTTTCACATCATAACCAGATATGAAAAGATAACAAAAAATGCTAACAAAATCAATAATATTAATATTAAGATTAAGATTAAGATTAACATTAATATTAACAGTAAAATTAATATTAACAATAATATTAATATTAACATTAAAATTAAAATTAATATTAATATTAACATTGAAATTAATATTAATATTAACATTAACATTAATATTAAAGATAACAAAAAATACTAACAAAATCATAATATTAATATTATCATTAAATTAATATAAGATTAACATAATATTAACAGTAAATTAATATTAACAATATATTAATTTAATATTAACATTAAAATTAAAATTAATGTTAATGTTAGTCTTAGTATTAATGTTAATATTAATGTTAACATTGATTAAAATTAACATTAATATTAACATTAATACTAAGATTAACATTAACATTAATATTAATATCAAAATTAATATTAATATTAAGCTAACTTATGAATTGTCCGGTTATGATGTGGAAAATATGGAATTAATTGATTATTCCAAGTGTCAATTGTTCATTGGACCGGGCTCACCACTCAGCACGTCCAGTGGTGAGCCAGGAGCACCTAATAATTTCTCCATGAAGTGGCTGCGTGAGGCTCAAATTTTAGCGGGCATCATTTTCTTATACTATTTAATGGTGTAAGTTCAATTCTGAACAAAAGTCCGACAAACTCATTATAATCGTTTCAGCATAAAATATATATTTTTTCGTTATAGGATATAAACATCACATACTAGAATAAATCTGACGTTCTAACAACGTGAAGCTCTAATAGTCCGATCCTCTAAAGAATTTTTTTGGTAAAGTTGCTGTCAAATTTCTCTCCCATTTCGTCGTTTTGACAGTCTGACGCTCTCAATCTCCTTTACTCTTCCGTCGTTGTCAATCTCCACTACCCTTCCGTCAAAGATTTCTTTTTCTTTTTATTATTATGATTATGAACTAGTCTAAACGTTGTTAGCTTTCTTTTTTGTTTATTTGTGTGGAGCATCATTATTATTTTTTGGTTTGGAACATCTTTAATTTTATTAATGTTTCATTATGACATATATTATTTTTTATATTTTATATTTATTTTATTTCTTGAAATTTGTGTGATAATAGTATTTGTATCACCGTCGATGGAAAGACAATTATATTAAGCTTTGAAGGCACCACTTTTAAAATTAGTCTCAGTTCCCAAAATTTAAAGTCCGGCGTTGAACTTAGGCCTCGTTTGGTTCGCGGAATCTCCGGGCTGGGAAAGGAAAGTGATTACTTTCCTATGTTTTGGTGTCCAAGGAATTGAGGAGGAAAGGAAAGTGATTCCCAATGGAAGGAAAATTAGGGGGGAAAGTGATTCCATCCATCCAAGGAAGGAATCACTTTCCCACATTGAAGTATTCACTTTCCTTTCCAAATTTCTTGGCATTGCCAAACATCGGAAAGGAAAATCAATGTGAATTAAAGTTTCCCAAAGGAAAGGAAATGACGAGGAATTGATTTCCTTTCCCTTCCATTCCGCGAACTGTTGGGGGCATTAATCTAACATTTCGACGGCGTTGCAAATAAATTTCGATCAGAGACCGAAGGAACTGAGGGGGGGGGGGGAGTAGCCGGAAAAATGGTATATCTAATTATTATTACAAAAATGTTCAGCTAAGCCCGTCTAGCTCAGTTAGTAGAGCGCAAGGCTCTTAACCTTGTGGTCGTGGGTTCGAGCCCCACGGTGGGCGTTGGTTTTTGTTGGTTGGTTCTGTTTTATTTTTGGTCAAATGTTTTTTTTTTTGAGGATATTTTTTGGTCATATTTTTTGAAAATATGTAAAAGAAACCAACTAAACCGATTGCAAAGGGTTTGAGCCGAGGCTGTTTCAAACATAAGTGGAACAAAATTTCTTCTTTTTTTACTATTTAAGAGAAGGGTAATATTTTCTTAAACAAATTATATATAATTAACTAACTACCCATGTTAAATTTAATGAAATATTTTCATTAGCAAATCTATACTACTATTAAACCTTTTTTTTCCCAAATATACCCTTACATGTTTACTAATCAAAATTATCATTGAAGTTAATAAAGATAACTAGATAATTAGAAATTTTATCTTTTGGTCTTCCTAAATAATATTGCAAAATATATATATAATAATAATACTAATATAATAAGAAAATTAGAATTTTAAGTTAGTTGTCTTCTAGTCTTCCTAAGAGTCCTAATAAAAATTAGAATAACTACAATTTTCCTAATAATAATCTATGAAAGACGTACAACGGATATGTATATATACTAATACAGGTAAGAACATTTTTTACTGTAAAGCAAACATTCTTATTATATAGTATAGATTATGCTAAAAACGATCAAATTACTGACCATGATTTGATCAAATGAGAAAAAACAATCTGATCCCATAATAACCATACTCTTTCCATTCGGCTTTTCTGCGATATCACGAAGAAACATTACACGAGCTCTTTGCTTTCTTTCTTATTTACTCGAACTGTCAGAATTTTTGTTTAGAGAATTTCCAAACCGAGAATGAACTAGATGCCATGGTTGCCAACCTTTACTTCATATACGAGACTGTACTATATTGGCAGAAAACCAATTGAAAGTAAACGAAAAGAATGACTAAAATAACTGCCCTTCAATATCTGAGCATTGACCAACTTATTCTGAAATCTCTCTACGCATTTGGTTTGATGCAGAAGACCAACAAATTTAGCCAACTTAAAAAGTTCGCAGCACCCAGCTAGTCAGTTGTTAAACAAAGAATAGAGAACGAAGAGTACAAGCAACCGGACTAGTCCTACAACCTCTGCCTCCAAAATTCTGACAATCATGTTAATTTACAAAGTGTAAAGAGCGCTTTTCTCCAGCCAGCAGCAGCAGCAGCAGCAGCAGCCTGGAAAAACAAAGAACTCAGCGTTTCAATAACAGATGTTCCAACTGCAACAGACGACAAACAGAGAATTGGCAATCTCTATGACAAATTGGCGAAGCTAAGAGGAAATATGCTCTTATATGCTTGTTTTGCATCCAGGGCAATGTAAGAAAAACAAGACAGACACAGAGAAAACAAAATACAGTTCTTTCACTTCTTCATTCGAGGAAACACAAAAAGTGAGGGGGAAAAAAATTAAACTACTTTTCTTCCCCTCTTATGTCACATTCTTTCAAGGACCAAACAAGGGAAAGCGACTTACAGCCCAACCTTTCCTTGATCAGCATTGTCCAGTGAAGTACACAGTAAGTTAGAGGTACCATAATTATCCCATAGTGAAGACAGAGAGGGAATATAACAGGTATTAATAGTAAGGAGTTACCTTAAACTAATAGTCTGCACTATACTGAAGGCCATAAAGAATCTCCCTACGAGATTCAGTCCCCATGCGGTACCTGAACTTCCGAGCTAGGGTTGAACCTGCTCGTCGCTATCAAAGTCTGATTCGCGAGAGCAGCGCCTCCTTACCTTTTTTAGCAACTCTTTTGATGGAGTAAACCCTGCTTCTACCTGAACATAAAGTAACACCCAAGTTCAATATTATCAGATTAAAATTATGAGCCATGATAACAAGCTCAAAAGTGCTGGACAATTAAGACAGTGATTACTAATATGGAAATGTTTTTTTTTTAAGATAATGTCTGGTTCGTATAGTTTCTCGTCGTGATGACGAAGTTTAAAGACAAGCAACTACAACCTTTTTATGGTATTGGTGTAGGACATATGGGCATTCAATGGTTGATTTGAACAGAGTGAAATTACATACCATATCATCAATTACAGAGAGAGCAGCTTTCTGGTCCCGATTGACAAGATGGGCTTCAACAAGCAATGTATAAGTTGTTGCATTGGGCTTCACACCTAAGCTTACCAAATGCTCTAGCACTTTAGAAGCTTCAGACGTCTACCACAGAAATTTTCATGATACCATCAGTCAAAGTAAACAAAAAGGAAATCCTAACTAATACGCACCCACAGACTGACCTTTTTCAGCTTTCCAAATGCGCACATAAGAGCATTATAGGAATGTATATCAGGGGTCAATCCAATCTTTCCACTGATGGCCTCAAAAGTCTCATAGGCGCGGTCAATATCCCATATGTTTGCACAACCTAATATTACACAGTTGAGAGCAGCAACAGACTTGTAAGGAGTGTCAGCATGACTCAAATTCTCCAACTGAACATACACCTGATACATTTTTCCACTAAACAGTTACCAAAAACATCTATTTATACACACTCATAACAATATATATAATATATATATATATATATATATATATAACAGGATGGATGGTGGTTGCTCAATGAAGAGACATTATCCAATAAGCTAATTTGTGGAATTCGTGGAACTGTCCGCAAACATAGTTTGGAGTTCTTATTGGTTCATGCATGCATGGTTTCATATTTTCCCACATAATGAAAACTTGGTGATGTTGGTGGTAGGGTATGTGGGTGGTATGTGTGGGGAAAATTAGTTTATATGTTTTATTATATTCAGTTATCTCTAAGAAGGCTGGATATGGATATCATGGCTTCAAAAAGAGGTCAAACAACAACAAAAAAACACCTACAAGAAATGATCTTCATGAAGCTCTGGGATTTGAAGTATTTAATCTTCGTTACAAAAAAGTAAGCAAGCAATAGATTAATTATACAGGGGAGCTAACGTAGAGCAGTGATGTAGAGCATCTATAACTACTTTCTAGTCCTGCTACTCTGCTAGGGACCTTGGTTCAAATATTGAAAACACGACTTTCGTTCATATAAAATATACTAACATTAAAAGATCCAGTGTTTGGTGATTTTTTTACAGAAAATTAAGAGTAACTTTTACCCTTCTCCTTTTTGTTGCAAAAAGAAGTGATATGTACATTACTCCTGATAGACTGTAACTGTTTAACAAAGCAAGTGTCTTATTATGATCGTGGAATCATATAATGTCAAAAAAATTGTTGCAAAGAAGTTTAATCATACCGAATCCAGAGATGAGAAGCCATTTTTGCAGCAAGCAACAACCAATGGATATAGGGAAGTGAATGGAGAAAATAATTCCTGATCGACATCCCCAGTATTCCCATAAACAGTTTCAAATTCATTAAGTGTACCAAAAGCACGTTGTAGATTTCCGAGTGACGCGAGTGCATATAGCTTTGCAAGATAAGTTTCTGGGTTTGGCGCCCTTTTCTGACGCAATGATCGTTGCAATATTGACCATGATGCATCGAGGAGGGTAGAATTAAATGTTCTGCCAGCAGTTGCAAGGGCTGACACAATTAACCCCTCGTCTACAGAAAGAAGAACAGGCGGTCTAGCAACCTCACCTCGAACAATCCATCGAGCCAAGAATTCCAAGGATAAAAAAGTTAATTTACTGTCATCGGCTTGCAGTGCAACATCTGCAATGAGGTTGCACAGATTCCAGTTTGGACACAAGGCCTTGTTCTGGTCAGTTGTCTGAGAACAATCAAAGAAGGAAAGAAAACAGTAAGGAAAACAATGAAGTTCAACTGTGGAAATAAGCTTAATGCCCACAAGCTTGGTTAACGAACAAGGACTATGCTGCTTTAGGCTTAAACAACAGAAGATGACAGTAGAGCTTGCAATCACAAATGAGGATTCTGGAACATTTTTCTTCACCCCCCTATAAGCTGTTGTTTGTATTAGAATTTAGAACTTGGTTGGTACCTTGCATTTCTCTATGATGGATGCCAAAGTATCCAGCCTCCCAGCATTTATGCAGCTCCGCACACAATCTGAGAACACGCTCGACGACACCATGTAGCCAGACTTAAGTTGCATATCCATATATTTCAATGCCAATCAATTTGATTCAATAGAAGTAGGAGACCAGTAACCAAATTATATGACTCGTCGTCTGGCAATGTGCCTGTCGCACCATCCTATGTCAATCAATAAAAGATCACTTACACAGGAAAAATCCAAATGCATAAAGAAAAACGGCAAACTTAAAATTATCCTGCCTCAGCTATACGAACAAGTAGGGGTGAGCGTTCGGTTTATTCGGTTTAAACCGAACCGAAATAGCAAAACCGAATAAACCGAAATTCTAAAAATTCAAAACCGAAACCGAACCGAATAATCAATTCGGTTTATTTTGTTGAATAATTTATATTGTTTAATGGGTCGGATTCAAAGTTGGAATCGTGGTTAAATTATATTGAATATTATAATTTTTATACACATTTGTTGAATTTTAAAGTTGTACACAAAGTTGGACTTCAAAACACATACATAGAATTGTTGTTTTCAAAATATATACATTTTTAATCACAAAATATGCATAGAAATGAGAGTATTTATATAATTGTATAAGTCTTATTCGGTTTTGGACCGAAACCGAAACCGAATAAGAAATTTAGTATTTTCAAAACCGAAACCTAACCCTTTTTTTTTTTTTTGAAACCGAGTTGTATCTTATTCGGTTCGGTTTTCGGTCCAAACCCGAATAATGCTCACCCCTACGAACAAGTAACCAGTTTGGTGCAATAATAACAACAATCAAACAAGACTACTCGAAGGTAAAGCATTGACTCATTAGCCTCGTACCATAATATACTGTTTAAAAAGGCTCAATAAATACTGTTCACCAGTATGACAGCTTCTAAATTCAAGTCAAGAATGGATTCTAACTAATATATGGTCTCTTAGATGATCCATATCTACCATGTTCGAAGAACATTATATAACTTTCATCAGTCTCTGTACCAATAAATCAATCGAAGTTCTTGGTCATGCTCGCGCACACGCACATCTATTCTACTATATAAGAAAACTTGGTGGTGAAACTTTTGAATTCCTAAAATACCCTTGAGTATTTTATAAACATGATGTTATTATGTCAACTTGCATGTTATGTTTAAGAGTCAAAGCAATAAAGTTTGCATGCAAGTTTCCTTTTTTTCATACAACTCTTCATGTTCCAATGGTAATGAATTTTTGTCCATACCATTTTCCAAAGTTTATTATTCTCAATAGCAAAAAAAAAAAATTGTACTTCGAATCTCTTGGCATTATAAAAGGAGAGCGCACACACATTAATAGTCACTTGGAAAAGATGAAAAAACGACAACTGACCTTATGATATTCTAATTAAAATACGTGCAAAGCACGTACATGTAGACTGGTATATATAATGAGAAAAGTAGGCTTCACCGTGGATTTTTTTTCCCCCAAAAATGCCCCATCTATGTTTATTAATTAAAATTATTTTTTAAATTTAATACAGTTAGTTATGTAATTATATATAGAAGAAGAAAAAAAATAAGAAGGTTGTTATTTGCTTTTCCCAAGTATTATAAAATACGTGCCATATATATATATATATATATATATATTATAGGAGTCATGCCGAAATTTCAAAGAGGGAAAAAAAACCCTCTTCATACATACATCAGCCATGACACGACGGGTATGTCCGGACACTAAATTAGAACATGATAGATGTCTAACGTCCCTTTCATAGATTTTGCTACCATATAAAGTTCTATATATGGCATGTAGATGAAGCAAGATTGCTG